>JAVXUP010000767.1:112500-353546 GCA_033070095.1 Escallonia herrerae | reverse complement strand
CTTAAATTTGTTCTTTGTTTTATTTTTCAGGTTGAGGATGCTCAAGGGCGTGAAGCACCTATACAAAGGCTTGCGGATTCAATTGCTGGGCCATTTGTCTATAGTGTTATGACCTTATCGGCAGCAACATTTGCCTTTTGGTATGAATGTACTTCTTTACTTGTTTACCATTTGATGACGCCATGCATGTGGAAGGCAAAAGGAGATTGAATTACCAAAAAGTTGGTGGATCTCATTAATAACTATTATTGGTACTATTCCAACAAAAGAGATCTTTTATCATAAATGAAAATGATAATGATCACTGGTGAACACTACTATACTTGCTTTATCCCATGCAAGAATAAGCTCCTTTCCCTTTTCCTGCCCTTTTAAATCACATCATCTATGGAATATAGATTGGATATCTTCTTACTAAAGTTTTTGGTTTTAACTTTTTGCTCTACCTCCTTTGCTCTGGGATTAGTTGAATTTCTTTTAACTTGAGTTTGTTGCTTGCACGTTCCAAAGCTTTTCAGTTTTTAAAGTCCTACAAACCCCCATAGCTAGATGTATATTTGCTAAAAAATAACCCATGTGACATTAACACGACTATGCAGAGTCTAGTTATCAAAAAGAAAATATATGCAGAGTTAAATTTTCCATTAGAAAGCAAAGAGATAGGAGGTGAGGAACAGAACTCGAGATCTATGTGAAGCCTAGTTTAGGTGATTGTCTACTGTATCTTCTTATTTTTCTCATTTAGTTTGAGCTTCACCAGTCTGCCGTACCCACATGCTGTTATTCAAGTTTTTCATCAGTATTTTCCCAGGGGCTGGTTTAAGCCTTAAGGACAAAAGTTATGATCTTCTTTTAGTTCAGTTGAGCTCCTTGGAGATAATGACCTCAATGGAAGCATGGACGGGGCTTCATGTTTTTAATTCTGTCTAAGATAATATGTGTTTTGCTTGCTCTATGCTTTTCTTACTCCTAGTTCCTGTTAAGGTATTACATTGGTACAAACGTCTTCCCAGATGTCTTGCTTAACGATATTGCTGGGCCAGATGGTGATTCTTTGCTTCTTAGCTTAAAGCTTGCCGTGGATGTCTTGGTAAGCCATGGTGTTACTCATGAGCCATTTAGAATTAATAGATTCTTCAACTTAAATGCATAAGCCTTTTGTTCTGAACCGCTTATCTTTTGAATCAGATTCTTGCAACTATTTTGCTTCGTGTATTTTTTTTTAACTCTTTTTAGTTGTGATTTACATTCTGAATGATGGTCATATCTAGTAGTGAGCACGAAGTCCAGTGATGATACAGGTTTTGGTGCACTCATGCTAGATGACCTACTTATGCAAAAAAAATGGTCACTGTATTGTGAGGCTTCAGGGAATAAGGAGGATATCATTGTGGTTTCTTGCTTGTTCACTGCAGACGTTCCATAGTTGTGATCATGTCTCTTATACTTTTGGGTGAAACTAATATCGTCTATTAAGGCGTATAATTAAGGTTTAGTTAGAAATACTGATAAAGTTTCCACGTCTCTTATACTTTTGGGTGAAAATAATATGGTCTATTAAGGTGTAAAATTAAGGTTTAGTTAGAAATACTGATAAAGTTTAAATATGAAAGCTGCATTTTTCTTCAAAGATGGAAAGAATGGCATATACGTATTGCACGATCCGAGTGTCGTGATCTAGCTCTGGATGAGCTTTAAAGGGACTTCAAATGAAACAATTGGCCAAGGGCTTATGTAATCACACTATGGTTAGAGTAAGTGACCTGACTGCAGACGAGCCCCAAACGGATCAAGGTGGTCTATTAAAGAGCTAATGCTGCGAAGACTCATAAATTTCAGTTCACAAATAGATACGTAGCGGTCTTCTACCATGATCCAAGCACTACACAACTAAGAATGTCATAACACCTCCATTGATATAAGGGGACTTACACACTTACAAATGCTTTTACAATGAGTCAATGATTACTTTTCCATGAATTGGAACTCTGCTATGCGGGTCTCAGCTCTAGTAAAGGCCATTCAGTAAAGGGCCGAAGGGTTCAGTAGGGTGTAAAGGGATTAGTGCTTCTGACTCAATTTTTGGTGACATGTTACCTCAGGTCCTCGGTGACGGAGAGAGTGTGGAGAGGTCCATGGCTGAGTTCGTCACCCGACTTTGCGTTGGCACTTCCAGGACATTGCCTTGATATGGCATGTCTTGGCACATGATATTATCTAAACAACCAAGCATTACACATCGTGTTCTGGACTGCACATGGATCTTGTAAACAACTATTTGGCAATTATTTTTGTTCTCTAAGAAAAGCTGCAAGATATTTTAAAGGAATCCCACCCACAAGGAGATCATCATTACATCCTTTGTCCCAAACTAGTTGGGGTCAGCTACGTTAATCTTTTTCTTCCACCCCTTCCTATCAAAATGCACGCGTTTCTGATAAGTTCCTAGCAATCCGGAGAGAAGGAAGCTTCATTTTCATCTGTTCAATACAGAAAAAAGGTTCAACATTATGATAGCAAATGGTACCTTAACTTGACCCGATTCTGACTATGATGTATGATGATGAAAGGCATTTTTTTAATATACCTCTGTAAAGAACCGGAAGTTCAATTAAGATCACTAACAATTTCCCAAGTAGCAAAGATAGATGGAAGAAGAAAAATCGTGAAAGGAAATTCTCTCAAAGGCAGTGCGTCCGCTTTTTTTCTTAGTTGACAGCGAAGATGTATTTTTCATACGATTTCATGTCCGACACACATAGATGGCCCTTGGATCTTTCTTAAAAGAATCGCTCAACTTCCACCCTTTCAAGTTGTGAGTGTCCTAGGTCCATCCCTTAGTGAAAGACCCACAGAGCATAGTAGTTGTGCGCAAGAAAGATCTGTTATTTCCTCTTTTACTTCTTCCTGCAGGCTTTTGAGAATGCCTATTAAAGACATTTGAATGTTAAAGAGCCGTATTTGGCCCGTCTTGTGCCTTTATACCTTCTACTTCTAACTGCCAAAGTCCGATGTCAAGAGAAATTAATAGGGGCACTGCGCCAAGCTTGGAATCTATATCTATATTTGTTAAGCTCCCCTTTTTTCTTCTCTTTTGCTTTGGCCCCTCTTTAAAGTACAGCTGCTTCTTGAGTTGGCTTTTGCAATTGCAATCTGTCTCTGCTTCTCGCTTTGAATACTAGTATTTTCTCACTAGCCATCAGCATGTTATCTGCGGTCTATTCCTACCTCATCTAACCCCGTCATCTTGGCAAAAATTTCTTCTTCTTACAAGGACATCTAAAGGTCTACATTAGATATGACGAAGCCATCTCAACGAATAATCCCTTTTGTGGCTACCTAGGAAGCACCGACACCTCATATAGGTCGATGTATGGTGTCCGACACCTCGAAACCTCACCGACACCTCCAGACATGTGTCTGACACCTCTCAGCGGTGTCCGAATTTATTGATTTATTTTGTAATTACCGGACACCGTGTCGAACCCTCTTGAAGAAGTGTCCGCACGTATGGGGCAAAAATAGAATATTCCAAACCTACTTCAGGGTCAGTATGTGATAATTAATAAATCTGGAACTTTTTTAGAAATGAACTTCTCATCGACCCAGCAAAAGGTACCTTTCTTCTTTCTCTCTCATCTCTTTCTCGTTTCCTTCTTTTTGTTATCAAAAGCACCCAAGCTTACCAGCCAAAGGAAGATAAGTCAACATTTACGACCTCATTTATAGACCCATCTCGCTATATAAGACCTCTCCTTCATCGTTTGGTCCTATGTCCTTTTTCCTTCTCTCTTGTTATTGGTGAGACTCTAATGTTGGTACTATTGAGACATTTAGCTGCTCTCTTGTTACTGACTTTCTTTCTTGTTACTGTTGAGACTATTTCATATTACCATCTTTCTTTCTCGTCCGTTTTGAACGAATTTCTGCTACTCCAATTGATGTTTAATCTTATTATGTATATGTTTGATATAGATGTATGTACATATACATATAACCATGTGTGTGTGTGTATAATATATTAAAAAATTCAGGGGTGTCCTACGGTGTCCAAAATCTGATTTTTTGTAAATTGCGGAATCCGATGTCCCAGCCGGTGTCGGTGTCGGACGCGGTGTCCGTGTCCGCGCTACCTAGGTGGCTGCACATCAGCCGAAGCAGGTACACTCAGCGTGTGTGTATGGTGTTTCTTAGTTGCCTAACATTTCGGCTACTATAAAACATTTGTGGGCCTCATTCCTGTCCTATAAATTTTCACAAACACCCGAGAAGCGGACCTCCACTTTATCCAACCTGCTCTCATCCTATGGGCAACGTCCTCTGCAATCTCTCACTCTTTGTGCATTACTTATTCAAGATACCTGAAAATACCATTTCCAGGTATTTGGTGTCCATCCATCTTTACTTCCTCCCCCGACCTCCTCCTAGTTTACTAAAGTTGCATTTCAAGTACTCACGACAAGATACAAGAGAAATCAAAGATGCTGGGCTGCTGTGGCGCGACGCTTCAGTATGGAGGATCCTTGGAGAACAAGGCAGATTAGAAAGAGAGAAAGGGCAGGAGCAGATATGATTGATACTGTCGCAAGGAAGGGCCCGAGAGATATCTTCTGTAATTCTAGGACCAATACTGTAAGAGCTATGCAATTCAATGCAAACTTTCCCTGAGCTCTATTATATTTGGCGTATTAACGGCGTTTAAAAATCTATCTCATCTGTACCCGGGGTTCCCCCTCTATTTCTAGATGGTCGTGCATGTTCACGTGCACTCAACCTTCAGCACTGTGTACCTGTCGTGGTTTAGGCCTGTTTTTACAATAAGCTTCCTGACTATTCTGCTGATGTGTGCCCATGGACCACATGGCACTCTTCCTCTCTTCCCCCTCCCCTCCCCCTCCCTCTCTCTCTCTCTCTCTCTCTCTCTCTCTCTCTCTCTCTCTCTCTGTGTGTTTGTTTGTTTGAGGCATGTGTCCCTTTATGCTCTGATGATTCCTTGCCCGGCCTTTTCAGAGATACTCAAGCGCTACCTTGGGTGGCTAATTACTGTGTTATCCCTGGAAAAGGGGAGGAAGCTCACATGTAACCATAGTGAAGAATGAATGAGAAGAAAGCATTGCCTGGAACATGCTAGTCAAGCCACTTGTGGGGCTAATGATAATTGGAGCCACTCGTGGTGTTATATTGTATGCTACTCGGGGAGCATGACATGATAACAGCGACTTGTGGGGCTATAATGAATGCTATGTGGCGAATAGTAAGGAATACTACTTGCTAGCGCATAGTATGATGAGGGAGTTACTTGTGGATTAGTGGAGCCACTCGTGAGCCATTGTTGAATGCTCTTCTTTGATCGTGATAATGTGACTTGTGGGTTCTAAGATTTGTAGGCCTTTTGCTTCGATTTCCTATTCACCTTCCGTAGGTTTTATTGCTTAGATTTCCTTTTCACTTTTTTATTGCATGACTAGCACGTTGAAATAGATATATTGCCCATACGACACGCACAAGACACACACAGAGACACATTTACATCTTTACATAAGAGAGAGAAGCTTTCATTGCCTCTGCTTAAAGTTGACTTTTTTTTTTCTAGGTGGTCTCTTGCCCATGTGCGCTTGGCCTTGCCACACCAACAGCAATCCTTGTTGGCACTTCTCTTGGTACATCCTTAAACTGCTTTGCTTCTTAATTTAGATCCTTCAATTTTTCATGATGAGGATAAGATATGGGGTACATGATAAAGGGTAGCCGTCCCCTGCTTATAAATAGACACCCCCTGCCCCACCCTCTCCAAAAAGAAGAGGTTGAAACACAGTGACAGACAAGAAAATACATCTAAATGAAGTTGAGGTCATGAATCCAAGTCTTTGGCACAACACCAGCTAACTTTTCTGGCATTTTTTTTTTTGGAAGCTTAATTGAGCTTCAAGTTCAGTTACTAAAAGTTTGAGATGCGTCATGTTAATGCTTATGAATCATTGGCCAATAGCGCAGCAATCTGTTCGTTGTAGACGCTATAGGGAAACAAAAATTATGCAGGGAATAGGTAGCGAGTTGTTAATATTCTGGGAATTCTAAAGCTTCCAGGAGGGTAAAGAAAGATTTCTTTTGTATTTCCCTTGGATTCTTAAAGCATCCTCTATCTCTGTCTTGATATTGTGTATTGATGCATGATATCAAGTATCAGTGTCGTGGTGCATTAGGCAGTACTAAACCACAACCTTTACCCAAATCCCAGCATGGAAGTTTAACATATTGACGCCAAACCAAAATATTGCCATTACAACCGATATTTCGGCCAGAACTCGGGACTACACCGGCCATTGCAATGGCTATCTCACCATGACAAGCTATTATTTAGGAGGCTGCCAAGTGCATGAGCTCCCGTTATCTTTCTGTTGTTATATTAGAGAGTAATAGTAAGGCCAGAAACTAGGGAGAGAGATACCCGAATCAGAAGAAGTAAAAAAGAGGAAAGAGAGTTGTTTGGGATGGAGGATTTTTTTGGGAATTTAAATGTTCATTAGTCAAATTGATTGTTAAGCCAGCTGTCACCTGGTGTGAGCATTACTTCAGCATTAGTTGGACAGTCATTTAGTTCATTATTAAGCTGTCAGTAGGATAGCTGTCAGTTGTACCAGATTTTGTTACTTAATTTTGTTGCACACCAATTATGCTGCGTGTATTCTCTATATAAGGAGCTAGAACTTGTAATGTAAAATCAAGATGGGTCCCAATAAAAATTAGGGGTTAATTGTGTTCAATTGAGAAGGCTTCCTCACAATTGGGGAAGATTTTGTTCCTGAGAGTGTTTGTTAGTTCCAGTTTTATTTTTGTACATAACAATGTGGTGTCAGAGCCTCTGATCCTTGGAGGCTCTTAACCCTAGCAGAAGGAACAAGATTTTGTCAGTTACAAAGAACGATTACAAAGGACCAAAGCACAGTTGCAGTTAATTTCCCGAACTGTGCGAAAGTTGCAATCAGAATTTCAACAGCAACTTTCTAGTTCAGGAGTGATCACTGATGCAGAAGAAGTGTAAGGATTAGCATTGGCTTTTTTTGGCTCTGAATATAAAAAAGTCATGTCTTAAGAGAAACATATGTTATATTATTGGAAAGTTGGTGTGTTTAATGGCCAAGGTTAAGTTTTAAGTTGATAAAGAAAAGAAATACAGGTTGATCGTCAGTAAAAGAAAATCTGAGTGCCCCAGCTTGAGATAAGAAGAAAGGTTGGTGAATTTTGTTTTTTTTGTAGAGCCTTTCCCAGGCTTCACATTTGAATATATAGTTGCAGCAAATCAAACAACGCCTTCAAAAGCCTCTCTGTCAACAAGGAAAAAGATCTTGAATAGTGTGAGCTGCCACACATATCCTAATTTTTGTAGGATTAGAACTCGAGACACTGGAATTACTCATATATATCCCCTATGTATTTCATGTCGAATCCGTTCTGTTCGGACATGAAATATCTGAAAGAATGCCGATAGAGTTCTCACAGTTGGCTCTACCTGTATTATTACACCCAAATAAGGGCCATGGCCTGCAACTCCTGTCCATGCCTAGCAAGCTCAAGATAGTAAAATGTTCCTACTACTGAAAATAAAGCTGTTACTTAAAAAAGAACTCAGAGTGCTCCCCACGCATTCCAGTTATTGCTTTTCAAAAGAACTAGCCTAGTGCACAAGACTCCCACCATTGTGGGGTCTGAGGATGACCTTTTCTTTTTGTACTATCTTTCAAGTTAGGAATAGGGAAAGGCTATTCGTGGCTTTTTTTGTTGTGCGTATTATTTGTAATTGCAGGTATGGGAACGCTGGTTAATAGCCATGAATTGTGCATTTGAATTTCGGGGCACTCGCTTTTGCTTAACAGGGATTAAGTAAAGGCCTTGTTGACCTTTCATCCTTTGACACTGAGCAGGAGCAAAGCAGGGACTGCTAATTAGAGGAGGAGATGTATTGGAACGTTTGGCAGGCATAGATATTATAACTTTAGACAAGGTAGTGCGACAACTTATATTTTTAATTATCTAAAATGTTTCATGTCTCTTGTGCTTTAAATATGGAAAGTGTGTTCAGTAAGTATATGCATTACCTTCTGATTTACTTGAGATTGAACTGCTTTTACCACCCCAGACAGGAACTCTCACGGAAGGAAAACCAGCTGTTTCTGCTGTGGCATCTTTAGATCATGAAGAAGCAGAGATCCTTCAAATTGCGGCTGCGGTTGAAAAAACAGCTTCACATCCAATCGCAACGGCTATTATAACCAGAGCAGAAGCACTCAATATAAGCCTCCCAAGCACAAAAGGACAATTAGCTGAACCGGGTTTTGGGTCTTTAGCAGAAGTAGACGGACAGTTGGTTGCAGTTGGCTCATTGAAATGGGTTCATGAACGTTTCCAGCACAGAAGGGATCTGTCTGATATATTGCGTCTGGAGCAGTCTGTAATGCCCCAGTCATCCAAAGGTAGTTCGTCATCAAAGCATTCACGGACAGTTGTTTATGTTGGTCGGGAAGGAGAAGGCATCGTTGGTGCTATTGCAATATCTGATAATTTACGTCACGATGCCGAATCTACCATAAATAGGTAAATATACTCTCGGATGAAATCAATTTTTTAGGACTTCCATTCAACTTTTTCTTATCCTAGACATCTCGTGGTGAGAAAACAGAAATATTCCATGTTATTTGGGCCTACTTAGTCTATCTATTTATTTCGTTCTCATTGGGGGTTGGGGGTTTGTTGTGTGGGGTGGGTGCGGGTGTGGGTGCTTTGTGGGGTGGGGAGGTGTATATGGAAACTTCTTTATACTGTGGACATGAATTTTGCTTATTTTCATACGACTACTAATAATTTGTACATGTAAGCCTAAATAATTTGACAACACATTTTTCTAACTCTTTGGAAAGAAGTTTAAGGAAGCTCTTTGCTCCTTCAATAAGAAATTTCTGCTTTCAGTAGTATTATTCCTGTAAAGACTTTCTGTTGCTCATATTTTCCTTTTAGAGTTAGAAGAAGAATGAATATGTACTGTTGACACTTTTTAACACCATTTTGATTGACTGCAGTAATACTACAATTACTTAATGATCAGCCATTTCTACCTGCGACTTTTACCAAGAATATGCTTGTCTTACTTTTCTTCAGTTTTGGTTTACAAGTCTAAAATTCGTAAGTTGTTTTTCTGATGTGAAGGCTCCATCATAAGGGCATTAAGACGGTCCTCTTATCAGGAGACAGGGAAGAGGCAGTTGCAATTGTAGCTAAGACTGTTGGGATAGAAAGTGAGTTTGTCAATGCATCCTTAACTCCACAACAGAAATCTGGCGTCATCTCATCCCTTCAAAATTCTGGTCATCGTGTGGCAATGGTAAATTTCCAATATTAACACTTCCCCGGGAAATCATTTTTTCAGCATAACCAGTCTGATTAATGTACTAGACCCTTCGCGGATCATTTAAAAGTACTTTCGTTATTTTTGTTTTAGATAGGAATTTTCTAATGCCAGTTGAGAAAGCACTGCATTTAGAGCATCCATGTCTTTGGACTGAAAATGTCTGATGAACTGATTACAAAACAAAAAAGAATGTCTAATGAACTGCATGGATTGCAACTGGCTTTTATTTGCTAATTTCCTTACCTGATCTTGAGGCTGTGATCAAGATGTTTATCCTAGAAAATCTAGAGTACAACTAGAGAAAGCCCAATACATGCATCATCTGATGGTGATGTTACTATAATTGTATTAGCTCTGGTTTTACTGGCCATCACATATCCTAATTCTGTGTCAGTTAAAATATGTCAATGATGTATCTTGTTCTTCTGAAGGTTGGGGATGGAATTAATGACGCACCTTCTTTGGCTCTTGCTGATGTTGGGATTGCTTTACAAATCGAAGGCCAAGAAAATGCTGCATCTAATGCAGCATCCATCATACTTCTTGGAAACAAACTTTCACAGGTATTTCTCATGTCTTCTTGGTTGGTTAGCGTTTTCATGCATATCTGACCATTGTTTTTCATCCAATATCATGTCTGCACCATCCTGGGTGTCAGAACAAGCTAATTAGGATTGTCGCAAGTCCTTTTTTTATTGGGATGATCTCAATTTTATACAGTAATATTACTAAAGGTAAATTTGTCCTGCTTCCGAGGTAGATTGGTCGGTCTTTGCTGGATTTAATTGACTTCCTCTTAACTAGAGTAAGGAATTATGAACACCGATAATTAAAAAGAATAATAATGATCAAGCGAGAGGAAATGGTAGACTGCGGTTGAAATAATGTGCATAGATAACATAGTATTTACTTGGATATACGCTTGTCCTGCTAGTACTGTAGTGATCATACTCTCTTATACCTGTTCCAGGGTCTCATAGTTGCAAATACCCAGATGATATTCGTTTAGGTAGTTAGTATATATATATATGATATATTATTTTCTCTTACGTAAAGTTTGCCACAGGTGGTAGATGCACTGGATCTTGCACAGGCAACAATTGCAAAAGTTCATCAAAATCTGTCATGGGCAGTAGCATATAATGTTGTCGCAATCCCTGTTGCAGCGGGGCTACTGCTTCCTCAATTTGATTTTGCCATGACGCCTTCACTCTCTGGTGGGCAAATGTCGTCATATTATCATTTCAGATTTTTACGCATTGATGTCTGTGAACATGTAAGTGGCAAAACATACCAGCTAACGCACCTGTTTAATGCGTCTTTGGACAGGGGGGCTAATGGCCCTGAGCTCGATATTTGTTGTCACAAACTCGCTGCTTCTACAATTCCATGGGCCTCAGAGGAAAATAAAGAACAGCTATGCCCACAAACCTCTACATTTAAGTTAAAGACGGGTGAATAAGCTTCTTCTTCTCTTAGTTTCACGAGTTCCAGACTTCATCCTTATTTTGAAAGAGAACATTGATGGGATTTTAGTTTGTGGTTGAGAGACCCTTGCTTTCCATTAAATTGTTGCCATGGTTGCATATTTTCACTTGACCCATGTTATGTATGTCTTCAAAGGAAGAAGTGATGTTTTTCCCCTTATAGGATGAAATTTGGATTACATCTGGGATGGCATCGACTTGTCTTTCTTTAGTTTCTGCGTGGTGGCTTTTGCGCTGTTGTAAAGTAGACACATAGCTGTCAAAACATGTTAAGATTGAATTCGGCATGTACATATCGGCTCTCTGAAAGTTACTTTGAATGAAACAATTTGGTGTTCTTGTTACCAACTTCGTCTTATAGTTGAGCTGGTTAAATATCCTTGGAACCAGTTTTTAGGTGACTAAAGTGGTGATCGGATCCGTGTAAGAGGATTGATTCTTCAGTCTGGTGCTTTGGTTTTTAGTCGTGGCAGCAAGTGTTTCATTTGTCAAAAGCTACTAAAGTTATTTTAGTTTTGCTGTTTGATCCAAACGGTGCAGATATCGCAGATACTCAAACTATCCATTTCGTCTGCTCTTGAAAAGCAAATCTGAAAGTTGGCATTAACTCTTTCTTTTTCTTCTTGAAATTGTGACCTCAAATCAGAAAAATAAGAGCCCCCCTGTATTATTGAGCTCAGCTAGGAGCTAGCTATAGCTTAGAGAACAGTGTAGCTAGCTGAGCTCAAAATGAAGAGGCTTATCATCAGCTGATATTGTCAAGTTACCATAAGAAATCAAACTCTTTCCTATATATATATATATATATATATATATGGTTATAAACCTCTTTGCACGATATCCCCCCCCCCCCCCTGGCAAAGGTACATGATGTTATTGGGTGATATTTGGGATCGTTTCATGGCAAATGATCTGAAACCGAAAATGTTTTAATAACCACAAATCAGCATCCTTTCATAATAATAGTAACTATAACAATAACAGTAATAATCACACAAATTAATAATGGTGGTGTTCGTTTTGCAGACAAAAGGTTCTTCCTATCCCACACACACACACACACACACACGCTTTCTTTGGGAGGAATTGTTAATTGGGTGTCTGTAGGGGAGCCCCCCACCGGTTGGATGGTTTGATTGAGAGAAGATGGAGCACAAGAAACCTTAAATGCTCTCATTTAATTAGCACGTGACGGGCAACAAATTGTTGTTGGAGACATTTTCATACAAAAATTCTTGGCACGAGAGATGTTATCGAAGTTTTCGGTTATAATGTTTTGTATATGCTGGTAGAAGGACAACCACACTGTGTAGCAATCTTAGATTGTGCCCAAGTAGCCTTTTTCTCGGTCTTTAGAGTTAGTTACCCATTGCAGGCTCATTGTATTCCTTATATTGCCTTGTTCGTTCCTTGTGTTTGTTTGACAATTGCATAGCTTCCGTATGAGGTCGTTGGTCAACGGCGACGATAGTTCAACGCCGTTATGTCATCAAAGATTCACTACCCTTACGATTTCGGGTATAGACGAAGCTCAAAACTTGCCTCTTCGAAGTGCAGTAGCGAGCGCCACATATTGCTTGTGGTAGAAACCTGGAACGGACGCAAAAAGGCTCTAACTTTGGGCATCACGCAATCTACACCACCCCATATGCAACAGTTGGTCCATAGACTATGTACACCCTTCCTACCACAATGGTCCTCATATCCAGCCTTATAGTGACTTCGGGGCTCGTAGAAGCAAATGGGACCTTGCTATCCACACCCTCCATAATGGGAGGTAACCTCTAAACATCATTAGAAGACGTCTCAAAAAAAAAATAGAGAGAGAATTTTCAAGGAGCGGGGATGATGATACTGCAAAGAAGATATGAAATGAGCATCATAAGAGAAAAATTAATGGATGCAAAAGCATCAAACAGAGAAATTTAATAACTACTAACCTCCAAAGGTTTTGATGGCCGAAAAGAGTCCTTACAAGTGTGCACTGCGATAGGGCACGCGCATATGGGCCATCTATAGAGTACCCCACCTAATGGAATAGCTCGTGGGTCATAGAGTTACAGCCGGCAAGGTTAATGGATGCCCAAGAAAGGGCCGTATGTAAAGGGAATAAGCCATGTAAGGAGTTAGGGCAGACAGTACTCTCTTCAAGCGTTCCAGGTAAAAATACCAAGAGTGAAGATCATTCTACAAAGTTACTTACTGACCAGGAGTGATGATGCTTCATAAAAAGCCCATTATCCCCGAACTGAACCATAAAGGACTTTGATATTTACCTCGTTTGAGGTAACCATTACGCCTCAAAAAAGACACGAGGTATGATTACTTGAACAAAGCACGAGCTGCGGACATAACTCAATGCTCTCAACCCAAAGAGCATGAGGTTGGATTAACCCATAATAAATTAATTAAAATGATAAATGTCCTGAGAACACCCCCCCAACTACAGGTCCCCCGTCCCCGTCTCATCAAAGCTTGCCTTTTCACGACTTCACAGCGTCAAGTGAGATAACACAGATCAATATGTCACCTGAGTTTGAGGGCAAAAGACTCATTGTCTATCAATATCATTCAAGGATTGTGGCTTGGAGGCTGGAGAACAAATATTCTCAGGGTAAAAGTTACCTTCTTTGCCTACAAATTTAATACCGTAAGCAACCGCAAAGAGAATGGTGATGATGTATCACACTTACACTGCACATTATCCATGACTAATTTCTGATAAATTTGCCTAATTCCTCATCCATTGTGGTTATCTTGTTCTTCTATCCTAATTCCCTCCATTCTCTTATTCGGAACCACTTTCGAACATTTGTAACTCCTTATTCATACACCGAGTTGCCATGATACACCCACACCCTATTACCTAGTCTCATACACCAGAAAAGGAAGAAAAAAGAATGTTTTGTTACTTTGGCTCGACGGTGCATAGTGGAGTAATTGTGAGTACGGTGTTTACAACGTGCAAATATGTTTTGAGTAACGCGGAGGATAGATGAAATGAAAGGATTCAATTATATAATTATTGAGACATTCACTCATAACCTACTTCAACTTAAATCTTAAATGAGAAAAAATCAGTGTGAGAGCATTTTATTTTTAATTGCACGACAATGACACCAAAATATTTTTTGAAGAGTTCCCTTCTCTGTCCGCTTGATGAGGTTAGGGGGGTTGGCGGTGATCTCTTAGGTTGTTCTGGTACGTGTGCTTTCTTCTATGCATGCCTTGAGTGTTTGGTATTTGTTTTCTTTCGGTTGATTATGTTGGTTAGCTTATGGTTGGATGACCTGGCGTTACATTTTATTTTGATGATAATAACACATTAATTAGGTTCTAATGCTTGTTTTGTATCGATGCTTAAAAGGTATATATATATATATGTATTCACACTCGTGAATACATAATTTTGGATTGAATAGTAGAAACGTTGCAATAACGATCAGAAACAACCAATTACATGAGCAAAAAAATTCATCAGGGAAAAACATTTCCTGCGCCAAAATTTAAACTCCTTACTAGAACCCCTCAACTTTTTCCTCTCTTTTTTTTTCCTCCCTTTTTCCTCTTCCAAATGGTCTCCTTTTGCGTTTCTGCTGCTGCTGTAGACTTTTGTAAAAAAAAAATAAAGGAACATTTGTTTTCAACCTTTGATCATGGATAATCCGAAGTCTAACAGTCAAATAGTCCGGGCCAAGAGGTACGGTTTCGTTCACTGTTCTTTTGAGTTTTGTTGATTTAGAGTAGAATAGTTTGTATTGTAGAATACCCCCTTTCCAACGACCAATCCATGACAAAAATTAAAAAAAAAAAACAATATGTAAGCCTGCCACTAGAAGAAGTTGGTTTAAATTAGAAGTCAAATTAGAATAGAATCGTGTTAGAATTAGAATTATTTTAGGCGATTAGAATTCCAAAATGACTAGAAGAGTTGATAGAAAAGAGCTCTAAAAATATTCAACTAGAATAAGTTGAATTGAATTAGGTCTCTAAATACTACAAAGCGGGATATAGGTTGCCATCTATAGGGTTGGTCAAACTACGATGATTTGATTTTGACTAGTCTGATCAGGTATATAGGCCATTTCAACCCGATGTCAAATTCAAACCAAATTTAGGTTTGTCTTGGATTTGTTTTAAACTTATTTGTGTGCGGGGCAAAAATCGTAAAATCACTCGAGACAAGTTAGAGTCCGTTAAAATATGACGGGGTGCCTAACACTTTTTCCGCCATAAAAATTAGTCGTTGTATGTGAATTTTCAGCTTTACAGGTCAGAAGCTTTTAATTGGACAACATAGAGTCGAAAAGGGTTTTCTTTCTTTCTTTCTTTCTTTTTTCCTTTTTGGCAATTATTATATTAACCTTAAAAAATGAGATGGCGACTCAATACAAAGCATTGATCTTTTTCGGAGGCAGTTAGCGCGCTAATAGGTTTATATACCATGGGTGTCTTTGTCTTGGCAAGAGGTAGTAGTGGGGTGTATTAGGTTTAATGGTTGCTTAGGAGACTTCGTGTCTCCCTTTATTGTCTATGATACCTTATATGTGTGCTTGGTTCTAGTTACGTTTAAGGTGAAGATAGTTGAGTCCGTAACATTCTAAGGTCTTTGTTGGAGCTGGATGGAGAATTATTGGGGCGTTGATAAGTTGTTCTAAATCCTTTGCTCATCGTCTCGTTTGAGGCGCTATTTGGGATGGATGAGTTTCTGCATTGCATATTCACAATCGATGTTTAGAGATCAAGGGCGGAGTTACATTTCTTTGTAAAGTTAGCTTTAATTAGTGAAGTTGTTACTTCATCGAAAGAAAATAAACTTTCATCAACAATGGGATAATGTGTTACATATCTAGCCTTTAATGAACTTATATGCGATGAATCATTTACGGGTGACCGAGAGTTTTTGGAGACGATATTTTAACGCCACTACTTGTGAAAAACTCATTTCTTTGCATCAAACTTAGTTACTGGCAAATATTTCATAAATATCAGAACTTGATTACCTCACTTCTTCAAGATTAAGCTAACCCGACCTAGGTCATCACTATCATGATTGACATGATGGAATGAATTGGTTTAATTTTGCACAGACGATCCATTGGGGTAGATATCATACAAAGAGGTGCAGTTTTGCCGTTTAGAAACTTACTTTCACCCTTTTGCATGTACTATTTTAGAGTTAAAAAAAAAAGTGTGAATAAGCATGCAAAAGTTTGAAAAGAAATATTCCTTTTAACCATTTGCAAAGGTTTTATATTTAAGAAGTGCATCTCGGAAAGAAAGTTTGACAAGATTATTATTATTAAGATTGAAAAGTACGAAGAATGAAATTGTTATTACGTTTCTTTACTCCTTACCCCTGTTGCATTGGTCGTATTATTATTATTATTATTATTATGTTTGCAATAGGAGAGGCAGTCTCCAAAAGGGGGGGCATGGTTTTAATACTGATGATCCCTAAACAATGCATAAGGAGGAGGAAGTGGGCATATTCAGTACCCTTTCAGACAAATAATTAAAGTAAGAGGGGGCTCATAAAAGAGCTGGCTTAATTTGGAGTACATAAAGGAGTAGTGCTGGTAGCTACTAATGAACGCGGTAGAAAGACAAGTAAAGTGGGCTGTTTCCAGACTTTACTGGAGGTAATTTGTGAAGACCCTACCCACCCTACCCTTCTCCTCACACCGTCGCTACTATGGTCGTTGCTATTGCCGAGTAAAATTTGTTACTTACGTAAGAGTATACTCGGGGGGCGATGCCATTTGCAAAGCTTTTAAACTATTTAGATAATTTTATTATACGGCACTAACTAAAGCATTCTGCCACAAACAAGACGCGGAAGGAGGAGTATGGAGTATAACACTAATAATAAATATAGACACGAAGAAATATTCCTTTTAAACCAACCAAAAATAAAATAAAAATGGGGACAAGGGGGTGTGGAAGGAGGAGAGATTCGTTAACGGCGTCAAAAGAAGGCTGTTAAGGCAAAAATGGAAAGACCCAGCTTGTATAAATATATATATATATATATAGTGAGTGTGTGTGTGTGTGTGTCAGGGGTGGCGTGGGGTTGAGTGGTCCCCGAGAGGTTGACAAATGACGTTCCCGAGGCAGAGAGAGAGAGAGTACTGAGCGACTGAGTTGTGACAAACAGAGGGCGGGGGGGGGTAAGTTTCATTGACGGCACGTTAAAAAGTGGAGTTTTTCCCTATCCGTGAAAATGAAAAAGGAGGGAGTACCACTCGTGGGCCCCCACTTCTCCCTCCATCTGGATTTATGTGGGCCCACTCATGGGCTTTACCACGTGACCTGATGACCCCTTCTGTTCTTCTCTTCTGGTCAAGGGTAAGATTATTGTCGAGAGTCTCGGTATCTACTCCAGAGAATATATGATTTGGATTAGACAAATTTTGCCACTATACATATATATATATATATATATATATATATATATATATATATGGATAATAATAGCTAAGAGGATGTTACGGCAACTCTCGAGGATCCTGCTCCCTCAACGCAGCATTGTGAATCCAAAGTTTCATAGCTGATGGATTACTTGTTATTTCCTTCTTTTTCTCTTTTATTTAATGTTTCCACATAGTTTTTTAGCCTTTTTTTTAAATTTATTAATACATAGAGTTTCTGTATGAGCGGATGGATACTACTTTTTTTTTTCTTTTTTTGGGAATTTTGGTACTATAAGGTGTAGTAAGTTTGCCATTCCTAGTAACAAAGTATTCTAAAGCTTCATAGCACAACTTATATGCTCTTTCAAATCATTTTTTTTCTTCAATTTTTTATCTAGTTCTGAAAACTAAAAAAAAAAAGAATATATCATTTTTTGGTTTACAATTTTTGTTTTTGTCCCTTCACTTTTATAAACAAAGCTTTCTATATTGAGTTGTTTTTAAATACTCCAAAATGGAGTTTTTGATTTTTTATTTCGTATTCCACTTTCAAAATTCACTGTAAGCAATTTGGATCCCCCTCTTTTTTTTCTTTTTCATTTCATCATTCCCAGCAACTATCCCCAATCCCCAACCATCACCGCACGACATATTTGTTGTCACCTGTTGCCACCGCACCGTCGCCGTTGGTCATCATCAGCAGCAGCCCTAACATCGAGACCAGTGCCGCCACCCCACTATCCTCGCCATCACATCCCTGTCCCACCATCGCTACCGCACCGACAAGTGTATCCCCCTGTCGCAGATCTATTCCACCCAACCCCACTACGCATTGCGACTCACCTGCCCAACCATTCACTACCACACTAGAGATCTGCCTACAGTTGCAGCCCAACCATCACACATCTGCTCCAACCATTTGTCGCTAAATCTGCTCCACCCACCATCACCACAATCACCCCGCCATCGCCACTCGGATTAGATACTACATCCACAGAAAACAAAAAAGAAGCATGACATCAAGACCAACATCACCAACTTTAAGGTGGTGACAAACGACCACACCACCGGGTCCATGATTAAGAAGCCCAACTTTGTCCACGATCGAAAAATCTGACTGGATTTAAATAGAGTTTAATTGTTGATAATGGGAGTATTATTTGATAAAGAGGGGTAGTGGTGGTGGTGGTGTTGCCTAGCAGTGGTGCTTGGCTGGAGGGTTCTGTTGGAGAAGAGAGATTTAAGGATAAATGGTAAAAATATATATATAGAAAGAAAACTCAAAAAACAAAAATTTGCTTTTACCAAACATCCATATGTTTTTTCTCAAGAAAAAAAAAAACTAGAATTGTTTTTTACTTCTTTGAAAACCAAAACTAAACATTATAATTCTGTCAAGCAGACCCTTGATTGTGGTAGAAACTAAAACTTAAGCATTTAACGGCTTTTGGAGTAACATTATTCATCCATTATTTGTTTCGTCATATGATACCTTCGCCAAACTATATTAAAGAGGACTTCAAGACTATTGCTGTTATCAGAAGCTAAGCAAGCATCGCTTGCTTAAATTAAAGAAAGAGAGAGTAATATTACTACCATCACTTTATCTTGTAAAGTTATTACGGTACTTAAAACTCCTCATTCATTATTTATCTATACCATTTATTAAGGAAAAACATGACTTAGCGTAATACCTTTTCGGTATTTTACATAATTGCCAATTCATAATAGTGACATTCTGAACAAACGACAAGACCATGCGTGTCACCTTCACCGACCTATACTCGGACATCTACTCCAGCCTTCATTATGTGATCCGTTACGCTTTCTTGCGCACTCACCCACACGAGCTACGAACTACTCTCCGGAGGGAACTCTCTTTTACCTACCAAGTTTTATCACATAAGAAATCCCAAAAAGTTGAACGGAGGGCAACCCAAAGCCTTTATTCCTTCGCGGCATTCCAAGGAAATTTTCAAAAAATGATACAAGATAGAAATCTTAACCGGAAAATAGCTACCTAAAAACATGTTCGGTTTTCACAAATTAAAATTCATTAAGAATAGTTAAAAAAAATTTAAAACCCAACTTTGACTTTGATATGATAATATTTTGCTAACTTATTTTTAGCACACTTATACATGATGCTTGGTTTTTTTAACAAAAAATATACTATTAATTTTATTTTTTTACACGTATCGCGTGTGTCACAATAACACTTAATTATTATAATGAAAAGCATAACTGTAATAAACATTGCCATGAGAAATAAATGAATTAAATTTGCTGGAGTAGGTGGTTTGTTAAGCTTATTCTTTTGCATTTTAGCATTTATACACGATGACATAGCTAAAAAAGCAATCTGAGTTGAATTTGTTGTTGCACATATTAAACAATGTTTGTTTATCATTTTCATTCTTAACTTGTATACTCCGTAATATTTAAAAAGATTCATTTTTATTGTGTATGTTTATCACTTCTTATTATTATCTAAATAAAATCAAATCGAAAGAGTACGAAAATGTGAAAACACATATAAGATTTTTTTACCTTTTTTTTTGGCTAGCTCTCATACAACGTCAGAGAAAGGTAGCTAAAAAAAATGTCAAAATGATAAAATTACGTACTCATATTTTCTGACTAGATATAAAAATAATAAAGGTAAAGAAAAGTAAAAAATGATTGAACAATACGATCAAAGAGTTAGATGCTGGGGCACAAATTGTTATTGGTGATTATTCATGTTCGAGTTTGGGGCGAATGGATGCATAGAGCGTAACAAAACAAAAAGGTGCATGACAAGTAGGGGTGAGTACGGTTCGATTTAGGGATCAAACCGCAAACTGACCGTTATATTTTAGCTTGAAAATTGATGAATCGAACCTAACCAAACACTGTCAGTTTAGACGATTCGGCTTTGTAGGTTTAAAAGGTTCGATTTCGTTGGTTTGGATAGATTTGCCCCAATTTGAAGACCCCGTTCTTGTACACACTATTATTGCAATTAAAAATTAAAGTAATATTTTTTTTTCTAAATTGCGCATTATCTTGTTACATTCATTATTTAAGTGCTCGTGTTAACACAAAATATAAATATTCTTTCATATATAGATATTTCAATAAAAACGCAAATTTTATCACTGGCGTATGAGAAAGAATAAGTAAATATAGAAGAGATATTAGTAATCAAAATTTTTGTATTATAACTGATTTCATCATTTGTATTTCTTTCAACTTTCAAGTTTTTGTTATTTGAATTTACTAAATACGGAGTATCATGTATGTTAAAATTATCAACGAATGTTATTAAAATAAATTAGCATATCATAGGTCGATTTAATTTGTGAAGGTATCTAAAAATGTGAACCGTGAATCAAACTAAACTATTGTCATTTAAAGAAATATAAAATTAAATCGTTAAAATTTTTAGACAATGGGATTTAATCGGTTTTGTACTCACCCTCCCTTAATAGCTAGTACAACACAGGGAGCATAACCACCCCAGTCTTAGGAGGGAGGGAGGGGGGGGGGGGGGAGGGGGGTGAGTTTAGAATCTGGAAAGGAAATGAGCAAAGCAGGGCATGGCATATGGGTAGATTGATTCCATTGCTGCTGCTGCTGCTGCTGCTGCTGCTCTCTCTCTATATATATATATATACATATATTTACTTACTGCTAATGGAGCACAGTAACAATTAGAACGAACTGAAAATGATGTCACCGAGGGCGGTAATAAGTAACTCCTACCCGTATATTAATAATCCAAGCTCGCCACCCCACTCCACTCTGAGTACTGCAAGATTCAATTCATCAAGTTTAAAGAAGACAAAACCGGTCCTTGCCTTTTCAACGTACACCACCCCTTCTCCCTCAAACCCCTCTAACTAGTGTCTACTGTACTGTTGACTCGCTCGCTCACTCGGTGCTCACCTCAGCAATTTTCTCTCTGTCTCGGCCTGCTGCTCCTGCTGCACACCCTACTCAGAAAACGAAAGGGGGATAGCGACCTATCATGGAGAGTAGGATCACAGCTCTCAAGATAAGAGCAAAACCCCTCCCCTCCCTAAAAGCTTAAAATAATAACTGGAGAGAGAAAGGAACATAAATTGTGCCAGTACTGTAGTGCTTGCTAGTAATGTCAAGGACTCTCTCTCTCTCTCTCTCTCTCTCTCTCGGCCAAATGAATGATAAAAGTAGGCTAGAGAGAGAGAGAGAGAAAGAAAGAAAGATTACTGAGATAGATAGATAGAGCTGTATGGTTGCAGTGGTCTGTTTGTTTTCAGAAATTGGCAGAAGGGTCTTTTAACTTTATCTTCCCCCACCTCCCCCAATAATTCTCTCTCTCTCTCTCTCGCCCTCTTGCCCAGTACACATTTTCTCTCCCTTTGCATGTACGTACACATATGCATATGCATGTTATCAATGTTTATCTATGCATACACTTTTCTCCTCTGTGCTGTTTTCGAGGCAGAGGGAGAACGAGGACGAGGGAGGGATACTCTCAATGAATCTGCTGTATTTAGCATGTAACTCTGGCACAAGGATGTGATTGAACGAGCAGCGGCTTCTTTCTCTGGTGACCATTGCTTCACTCCCCCCCCCCCCCCGCCCCCAAAAAAACCAATGCTTGTTCCCCCCACCAAGTCCCACCCAGTAATTATTCCCCCCCACCTCGCCCCCCCTCTCTCTCTCCGTGCTTGTTTCTCTCCCTCTTCCTGTAATTAATGTCGGTTGCCTAAGAGTCCAAACGCTACCTTCCATTATTCCTCTTCTACTTCTCGGGCAACGTATCGTGATGGCCTTCTTCAAAGTTCAAGAAAGCACTTGCTGATTCAAAGCTCTCACCATTTAATGCCCCCTTTGACCGGGATTCCAAAGAAATCAGCCATGGCGTCTCCGTCCGGCTTGCCGGTTTTTCTGCTTCTTCTGGTTTGTTTGGGCTTCAGTTATGTACATTCAGATGACGGTGGGTTCTGTTCCTTATTTTTGTTTGTTCATTTGCCTTTTGGTATCTTTGTCTCTTGTCTAATCCGGCTTTATATTAAATTAATCAATTTTTCAACAGTTGCCAAATCTAAACAAACACCATTACGCGGCGCTTCGCTTTTTCTTACTTGTTTAACTAACTGCTTTCCTTATATTCTTCATATAATAATCAGTTACTTGTTCTGCTTTTTGGTGGTTGATTTCTAATAATTAATTAATGGTGTGCACTTTGGCGATGATAAATATGTTAAAGGGGCGACTTTGTTAGAGGTGAAGAAGTCATTTAGGGATGTGGACAATGTACTGTATGACTGGACGGATTCACCGGATTCGGACTACTGTATGTGGCGAGGGGTAACTTGTGACAATGTCACCTTCAGTGTCATTGCCCTGTATGTCACTTTCCCCTGTGCAGTTTTGGCTAATTTCTGCCTTCCAATTTCGGTTTTGTCATGTTTGTTTTCTGCCGGTGGTCAAGATATTGACTTTCTTTGGGTGGGTGTTTCAAACAACTGTGCAGCAATCTCTCAGGCTTGAATCTTGACGGGGAACTTTCACCTTCTATTGGGCAGCTTAAAGGCCTACTCTCTATGTACAGTTTCTACATTTTCAATATTTTCTCGTGTGATTTTATCCTCTGCCGTTTATT
Organism: Escallonia herrerae; assembly: GCA_033070095.1. Taxonomy (NCBI): domain Eukaryota; kingdom Viridiplantae; phylum Streptophyta; class Magnoliopsida; order Escalloniales; family Escalloniaceae; genus Escallonia; species Escallonia herrerae. Next base: position 330,608 of record JAVXUP010000767.1, on the reverse strand, counting down.
TCATTGTCAGGATACTTTCGTGCTATTTGTGATTTCCCCGTAATTCCGTGGGCAGTGATTTGAAGGGAAATCGCCTTTCCGGACAGATTCCAGATGAGATTGGTGACTGTGCGGCGTTGAAAAGCTTGTGAGTATTCGAATTGGATTTAGCTTGTCTAAATAGTTCTTGCAAAATTGGAAAACATGATAACAAGTTAGAGTTGGGCGGAAGCCCATTGTTACTGTGCCACTGGCATGGATCTTGGGACCTAAGATTGTGAAATTGTTACCCGGTGATAAGTTTGTTTATAGATGCATTTCCCATATCAGTTGGATGATATCTTAGTTGGGTTGTGTTTTGTAATTGTCAGGGACTTGTCCTTTAATGAGCTATTTGGAGACATACCATTTTCCATTTCGAAGCTGAAGCAACTGGAAGGCTTGTGAGTTTCTTCATGTTATATTTTTTTGTTGTGTTAGATCTTCTTGGTTAATTCGTTGCATATCTCTGGCATTGCGTGCTAATTCTTCTGAATGGTTGTCACCCCCAGAGTTTTGAAAAATAATCAGTTGATAGGTCCAATTCCTTCAACCTTATCTCAAATTCCGAATTTGAAGATTCTGTAAGCATTGTTTATCCATTCTTTCCTGCTTCCATTCTTCAAGCAAGCCGAAGTATGTCTGAGGAGCGCATTCTTTAAATGTCTTCTTGCAGAGATCTGGCACAGAATAGGCTGATTGGTGAAATACCAAGACTTATATACTGGAACGAAGTTCTGCAATATCTGTGAGTATGCTAATGTTTGAACATATATAAGCATTCTAAATGTTGCTAAATTGTTCTTTTTGGTGATTAAAATTAATTGTGTAGTTTGAATTTGCATTTGATTTGATTCTCACTTAGAGGGCTGCGAGGCAACAATTTGGGTGGTACACTGTCTCCTGATATGTGTCAGCTCACAGGCTTGTGGTACTTGTGAGTAAATGTATTCTATGATCTAATAACTTGATGGTTTTTGGTTTTTTTTTTCCCTTCCCCTTTAGTGTAACTTGTTCATATGTCTTGCTTATTGCTATTTACAGTGACGTTAGAAACAACAGCTTGACGGGCACTATCCCTCAGGACATAGGCAACTGCACTGCCTTCCAGGTCTTGTACGTATACCTATCACGATATTAAAACACCCAATTTAGACAATGCCTGAAACAGTAATCAATGTATTGTACTCTCTTTTGATTTCTAGGGATCTATCTTACAACAAACTGACCGGGGACATCCCATTCAACATCGGCTTCTTACAAGTGGCTACATTGTAGGTTAATGCATTCCATTTTCCTTTACCTATATATAAGCATATCACCTTTAGCCTTGGTACTTACCAATTATACATAATGTTCTGATCTTACGGCTCCTGTTAGGTCCTTGCAAGGTAACCAACTTTCTGGCCAAATTCCGTCAGTGATTGGCTTAATGCAGGCCCTCGCAGTTCTGTAAGTGCCATCAACTTGCTTATCTATTCTTTCTTACAAAGACAAGAACTTCATCTTCTAAGATCGTGATTAGAAAGGGGGAATGCTGTCTAACTAACTTTGTTTTGTGCCCAGAGATCTGAGCTGCAACTCTTTAAGTGGGCAAATTCCACCAATTCTTGGAAATTTGACTTACACTGAGAAATTGTAAGAACATAATTTGCATTTTTTCTCATGCAAATTTTACTTCTTCCAATGAACTTTAGTTTCTATAAGCAGCGCCGAGTTAAGACACATTGTTAAAGAAGAGCTAAATGGAAAGTGAGGCACTAGTAATTTTGCTGCTAGTGAATATATTGATGTTATGCATGTTGTATCTGGATATGCTCATGTTGCAGGTATCTGCATAGCAACAAACTGTCTGGATCCATTCCCCCAGAGCTGGGAAACATGACAAAGCTTCACTATCTGTAAGAACGTGTCGCATTTTCAAGTCTTCAGATTTTTCTTCTCATTCTTGCTTGTGTTTTTTAGTTTGATGTGTTCAATATGAGCTATTTTTGCGAGTTCCTGGACCATTGTTGAGTGTTGACTATTAGCATGTTCAGTTTCTATGTGCTCTTCAGCCTGAAAATGATACCTCTTTGAACTTTTTATTTGCATCAGTTATCAAAGTCAAGTGACATCAGTATAACTTTCATCAGCTAGGATGTGATATGCATCATCATACAAATTTTTTATGTGATTTCTCCTCCCGAATATGTCTCCAATTGTCTCTTCTGGTTGGGAGGATGTATTGCCAGCGCTGCTTATGCACTGCTCTGATGTTTTCTAGTCATCGGGGAAAATATTAGTGCTTTAAGTGTTATTCTGCAATTGCAGGGAACTGAATGATAATCAGCTCAGTGGCTGCATTCCACCAGAACTTGGGAAGCTCACAGACTTGTTTGACCTGTAATCCAGTTTCTCTTATAGTTTGGCATGTTGTGCTTTCCATGAACAAAGTCACTGACACATACATGCTGCAGAAATGTCGCGAACAACCACCTTGACGGGCCTATACCTGAGAATCTTAGCTCCTGTACAAATCTTAACAGCCTGTAATATGAAAGACCTTACTCCTGCTTTATTGTTCTTTTGAACTTCAATATATCAAAATTGGTCTAACATGTTGATTTGTTGGCAGCAATGTGCATGGGAATAGGTTGAATGGGAGCATTCCTCTTGCATTCCAACGGCTGGAGAGTATGACATATTTGTATGTTCCAATATTCATCTCCTCAATTTTAAGGTGTTTCCATCCGGATTGTAGAAAGTTAGACCTATCGGTATTTCTCTTCTCAAACCAAGTTGTTAAATGGTCCCAATACTCCTCCAAGCTTATCTACCAGGATATTCTAAGTCCTTTTCTTCTTTATGGCCAATGGAACCTGAGGTTTTGACTAAAGTAGATTGCTATGGAGTACTGCTTTCTTGAATAAACTTTGGAAGCTCTGGTATTGATCTTATTATTTTGCTGGATGTCGAAAAGGGGAATAAACTGGCATGATCTAATTCAAATTTAATTGATTATAGGATAGAGAACAATGACCCAATAGCTTTTTAGTAAAGCTATCTTGGTATGGTAACAAGTGAGAGTTCATTTTGGGGCTTTTGGATTATAGCATGAGAAGAGTAGTCAATAGGTTCATGCTTGCATAATCTCTTTATCTGGGACTATTATTTGCCAGTTTCTTATACGTGTAAACCCGTCAGGTGATACCAACAAACAGAATTTAGATGTCAGCACTTGCCAAAGTCAATTTACCACTAAGGTTTTCGCTTAAGAGTTTCATATGTTGTTCATCTCATGCAATATGGGAAACTACAAGTGTCTTGTACCGAATTACAATTTCTAAATAATAATGGTTTTAATGCTGCAGTTGTATGTTAGTATCTTTGCTATTGCTGGCTAATTCATATACCATTTGCCATTTTTAGGAATCTCTCCTCCAACAACATCCGGGGCCCCATACCAGTGGAGCTATCTCGTATTGGTAATCTTGATACTTTGTAAGTACAGAGTACTTGTCCTTTTTATGTTCATCCTCTTTTTATGGTCATCTTATATATTACTGTTCTCTTTTCTTGGTTTGGGTTCAGGGACCTCTCGAAAAATAGGATTAGTGGTTCCATTCCATCTTCTCTTGGTGATTTAGAACATCTTCTGAAACTGTGAGTGATTTTCCTGTAACCTTTTTCCTGATCACTGTACTATTATTCTTTTCCAATGATAATTTCCTTTATGGGATAGGAATCTAAGCAAGAATGATCTCACTGGCTATATACCAGCCGAGTTTGGTAATCTACGAAGTGTCATGGAGATGTAAGAGACCTTCAACTGCACTATTATGGATGAGATGATGTTTTTTCTGGGTTAGGATTTAACGTTGTGATTTGCTTTTCCTTTTTTCTCATTGTAGAGATCTTTCGAACAACCACCTCTCTGGTCCAATACCTCAGGAACTTGGTCAGCTACAGAATGTCTTTTTGCTGTAAGTCCCTTGCACCCCCCCCCCCCCCCTCTCTCGCTCTCCCCCTCCCATGTGATTGGTACAAAATAATGGCCCACAGCTGTATAGTTTGGTACTGACAGAATTGACAGTCTTGTATTTCCTACCAGATAATGGTTTTGTTTGGTTATCCTCAAACTTTATTAATGGGTATCGGATATTAGGGACATACTGGTACCATCTGTTTTTGATAGAATATTTACTCTGGGTGACATAATGCAGGAAGGTAGAGAACAACAATTTATCAGGAGATATAATGTCGTTGGTCAACTGCCTCAGTCTTGCAGTCCTGTAAGTTGACAATGTTGGCATCATCAAGTTAGCAATGTTGGCACACTGATGATGCGTATGGCGAGTTCCTAGCAGTTTTTTTTCTTTTTATGAAACTAATCTGACTGAATCTTGCAGAAATGTATCTTATAATAACCTAGCTGGGGACATTCCTGCAGGAAATAACTTCTCGAGGTTTTCACCAAATAGGTCAGATGATGTGATCTGGATTTATTACTAATAGAACCAAAGTTGCTGGCATTAACAAGTACTTTGTTTCACGCTTTTGATTATGCTCATTTGATACACAGCTTTTTAGGAAATCCTGGTCTTTGTGGCTATTGGCTCAGTTCTCCATGTCATGCATCTCGTACAACTGAGCGAGGTAAGCATGCCTTGAACATGTAGCCGTGCACCTGATGCTTTTTTATGCTTTTATTAGAGAAAAAGAGTGAGATTGAGTGACTGGCATTGATCTCTTGGAGGGGGTTGACACATTTTTCCATCATTAATTCAGCTTCAACAGCTTTGTTTAGAATCAGCTGTCCACCATAGAATTGTAGTGATGTACACGACTGCCTCTCAGCTATACAAAAAGAAAACTCAGATGCTTGAGCTAATCACAAGCCTTCCTATTACGTAGCATGTCCCCTTATATTGTCTAGGAATGGTTAGTAACAATGCATGTCGATGGACACTGGCCGTCCAAATAACTTTTCGTAGTAAGTTTTTGATAGTTCCTTATTCCTCTCTATGACTCTCTGGAATTAAAAGCTACCCCATCTTCTTTATTTCTGTAAAGCACACAGCTGCATTTGTGAATGTTTATGGTGCTTTACCCTGTCTTCAGAGATGAGCTATTCTAAGAATCCAAAAAGAAAAGAATGAGCTAGATTATATCTACTTCTTTTCACGTATTCATTGTTTTCTATGCAGCGACAATTTCAAAAGCAGCTATACTTGGTATTGCCCTGGGTGCCCTGGTGATTCTTCTTATGATCTTAGTTGCAGCATGCAGGCCGCACAATCCAGTACCTTTTATGGAAGGATCACTTGACAAGCCAGGTGCCTTTTTATCACATGAACCTTATTCGTACAGAGAATGAGTTCCTGTGAAGTATGATACCACATAATTGGAAAATGAAGGAAATACCATAAAAATTAGTTTGATTGTAATAATTGCATAGTTAGAATATAGCTTTCCAGATTGCTGAATAAGTACCCACTTAAGGAAATCTCTTAATAGTCCTTGAGTCGTCTTCATGAGATCCTACCATCTGTGTGCTGATCTGAATCCGTTATGCAATCTAAGAAATACATGGTAATCTAACATGGTTCTGTCACCTAGATCTCAAGTTAAGCTTGCATATGGAATTTACTTGACAGTACCTACAGAGATAAATCTGCTTTTGCAATTTTTCTCACCTAGTGACTCCTTGTGGCTGTTGAAGTACAGTTAATTACTCATCTCCGAAGCTTGTGATCCTCCACATGAACATGGCACTTCATGTGTATGAAGACATTATGAGGATGACTGAGAACCTAAGTGAGAAGTACATTATTGGTTATGGTGCATCAAGCACTGTGTACAAATGTGTTCTAAAAAATTGCAGGCCAGTGGCTGTTAAGAAGTTGTACTCTCACTACCCGCAGTGCCTAAAGGAATTCGAGACAGAGCTTGAGACAGTTGGGAGCATTAAGCATCGTAATCTAGTCAGTCTCCAAGGATATTCGCTGTCACCATCTGGGAATCTTCTCTTCTATGACTACATGGAGAATGGCAGCCTCTGGGATGCACTTCATGGTAAGTGTTCTAAGTTTTTAATGGTAAGCAAGTTGGCTTGTTGACTGTTTAATACCTTCTCGACATACCGTGTGCTAGTTGCATTATATTTCTGTCTGGATGAATCAAATTGCTGTTTTCTTAATGATCTATTGTAGGATCCCTTTGGAATCGTTTTGGGAAATTTTACATAAACTACTCAAATCTTTATGGTCCTGCCGCTGATCAAGGACATGCAAAATGATAAAACTACTTTTGGTTGCTCATACTAGCCTACTATAAGACCATGATGTGTTGTGATGTATGATTCATGATAGGAAAAAGACCGCCGTTGTGCTATTTCTAATGCATATACTGTTTGCCTTCCAGGCCCTGTGAAGAAGGAAAAGTTTGATTGGAACATGCGTCTACGAATAGCACTCGGGGCAGCCCAGGGGCTTGCATATCTCCACCATGATTGTAGCCCTCGTATAATCCACAGAGATGTTAAGTCATCCAACATTCTATTGGACAAAGATTATGAGGCCCATCTTACTGATTTTGGCATAGCGAAGAGCTTATGCACATCCAAGTCACACACTTCTACTTACGTAATGGGCACCATTGGTTATATAGATCCCGAGTATGCTCGAACTTCTCGCCTCACCGAAAAATCTGATGTCTATAGCTATGGGATTGTCTTACTCGAGTTGCTGACTGGAAGGAAAGCAGTGGACAATGAATCGAACCTCCATCATCTGGTCAGTTTTCTAGCCATCTCTGTAGATTAGTTTCGAACGTCAATTGCTTTTAGGTTCACTATTATCCTGTACACTACCATGCTGCATTAATAAATCTCAAAATTGCATTGAGCTCAGAGTTTAGCTTGAATGTATTATGAGGCCTTGTAATTGAATTACATGGCTTCCTTTCTAATGATTCTTTTAGGCATTGTTTAAAGGAGCACAGACGTGTACTCTCTGCTTATGATCTGTTTTTGAAGATACACATGTTTGTATAGGGATAAATCCTTTGAGAGAAGCATCTCAAGACGTCAAAGCATAACGTAGGCTCTTCCTATTTGCTGAGCTAGGCCTTTCTTTGTTTCTTCTGGTAGTTTTAATTAGATATCTATCTGCATTGCAAATTTTTTTCTGCTAGTAGTTGCAGATGATTCTATTTTGTGTGTCATCTCACACCAGTCCTCTCATTTGTATTAGATCTTATCCAAGACAGCAAACAATGCGGTCATGGAAACTGTGGATCCCGATATATCCACAACATGCAAGGATCTTGGAGAAGTAAAGAAGGTTTTTCAGCTTGCGCTTCTATGCACGAAGAGACAGCCATCTGAAAGGCCAACAATGCATGAAGTGGTTTGTGTCCTTGGAAGCCTGGTGCTGTCCACCACACCGAAACAAGTGCTTCCGGCCCCACCTGCTCCGCTCCCGTCTGCTAAGTTGCCCTGCTACATGGATGAGTATGCCAATCTCAAGGCTCCCCACTTGGTAAACTGCTCATCCATGAGCACCTCGGATGCCCAACTCTTCCTAAAATTCGGAGAGGTGATATCCCAGAACAGTGGGTAATCAGAACATCTCCCAAGGGATATCATTAGAGCCTGGAAAGTTTGTGTAAAAAGTCTGTTAGTACAAATTATTGTAGGTGGCTAGCTAGGAAGATGCAAAGATGGATGTATAGGACTTGACTGAGAGAGCTGAAAGTGTAGCACCCCAATTCATGTAACAACTCTGTTGTACTCAAATCAGATTATGGTATAACTTTTGGCATTTGGTTAGGGGACCCCACCGGGGCTGTGTCTTGCATGGACCGCCCGTCAAGTTAGATATTTGGGCTCACAGCTAGTGTCTGAGGTGGGTGCATCGCTGCTGCTGGGTAAGGAGTGGCAGCAATAATGCATGGTGTGGTGGAGCCTAGTTGCAGCCGTATCTCTGCTTGTTGGATGTTGATTTGTCCAATGAAGCGGCATGTCATGATTTGGAACTATGTTGGGGCAACAACTTGAGAAATATATATATAGAGATTTCTGTCATGTACTGGTAAACGTAAATTCTAGCCAATGGCAACCAGTATCGTAGTGCAACTTGTTGGTTTTTGTAAAATCTGATTATCAAACTGCCAATGAAAGACGTATTGAGCTGTAGTTACTTTGTCCTCCGGTTCTTCACTTGGGTGGGTAATGCTCGTGGCTAATAATTTTGTCGCTCGTCAGACGTTTTCCAGCTTCCTGCAAGTTGCAACTGATCTACCTGGATATGCCCGGAATGTAACCACAGTACTAGCTTCTCGGATGGACGCGGCGGCGATGTTGGTCGATTGGATGTCCTAATCTAATAAGTAAATCATTCCACTTTAACCAATGCCACAAGGAGATTCTTATTTAGGCTTGATATCCAAGTAACAACTCTGAATTTAAAAAGGATGCACTCGATGAGGCATCACCCCAATCACAAAACTAGAGAGATACAATCCCAGTATTCATTCAGAGATATGATGCATTTTCATCTGAAATTGCCAAAGTTATCCCAATGACCGAAGTAATCATTAAACTAGAAAACCCCCAAATATGCCTGTATGCCACTGGCCGAGTTTTCTACTTAAGTAAATGGTTTTGGAATCACAACATAGTTATCCTAATCCCTTTGTTGTGCTGGATGATCCCGAATACAAATACAAAAGTAGTTTGTTCAGGTTTTTGCTGGAAGTGTCAAGCGCTTGAAAAGATGATCAGACAAAATGGAAAACATTAACTAAGGTCCCGTTTGACATGGCTTTTCTCCAGTTTTTTTTTCAGTTTTGAAAACTGGGAAAAATAGTTACGTTTGGTAACCATTTTTTTTTCTTCAGTTTAAAAAATCAGTTTTTTAATCAAGACTGTTTTTGAAAACTCAAAAAATGAGTTTCGGTTTTCAGTTTTTTTTTTTTTTAGACCACCACTACCCTCTCACTGCCTGCAGCCACCTTCGGCACCACCGCCGGCCGGCAGCCACCTCTGGCTACTGCGGCGATCACCTCCGGCAACGGCAGCCACCGCCGGCCACCGCCACATCCCACAAACCACCACAAAAAAAAATCAAAATAAAAATTGGGTTATCAAACACCCACTTGTTTTTATAAAAAAAAATAATAATAAACTCTTCTTTAATTTTATTTTATTTTTGAAAGCTGAAAAAAAAAATGTTGTGAAAGAGAGTCAATTGTCACCAGGATGGAACAAGGTGGGTTTGGGCCAAACAGATGTCTTCACTTAGGCCCGAACAACTACAGAATTGTGTGCAACAAGACAGTTATCACACCATGTGACCCTTTCTTTGAGAATTAATGCTCAGTCTAGATTGGTGTAGAGCACGGTCTTCGTCAAACTAAAGTCTATAACCATCAGAAGTGCTTCTTAAGAAGTCTCAAAACTAAGTTGAAACTGTAATAATTTGTGTTGGATAAAAATTTGTTTACCACCCGAGCCACCAGAAAATTCTTAATTTTTTTGCCCGACGCTTTTATGTTTCGCGGGTTATTCGGATCCGGTCACGACTTAGTCTTAAGTGAGAGACAGAGATTAGTAATTTTCATTGACATACTGATGCCAAGGAAAGTGGGTTCGCAGTGGACGTGGAGGTGCCACAAGGAATACAGTCCGACTCAGATGCCAAGTATGTTGATGTGAGACACAGTAAGGGCAGAGACCAAGGGTTTCCCAGATAGAGCCTGAAGGTGGCAGTGCTGCGAGGGCGATAGCGCAGGCTGAATATACGACGACAGTCACAGTCTGATACTTAGGTCCGAAGTCAGGGTCCTGTATGTTTTCTCTCTAGGATTCTAGAGTGAGAAAGTGAAAGTGTTCTGATAATGTCTGACCTCCTAAATGAATTCTCAAGACCTCTATTTATAGAGGTTGAGATGATGATGTCATCACGCGACACGTGGCGCTCCCCGGGAGTGACATGTCACCGAGGGTCCACAGCTGCCGGTGCTCCATGGACTGTCGAATCGCATCTTCACCCGGCCTGCCCCGCACATCGTCGCTCTGTCTGTTTGGAAAGACTGGCTCGCACAGCGTTGGTGTGGCCAGATCTAGCCTCCAATCCAAACCCTTGTAGAGTCCCATAGGCCTGGCAGTGGTGGGGAAGACCCGACGCCCAACTGCCAGGCGAACTAGGTGCGATGCCCTCCAAAGACCTGCTCCCGTCTCGGAGTGACCCGGGGTCATAGTAGGCCAGTCACGAAGACACCCTGACGGAGATAGTGTCCCAGAGGAGTCGCCTATCTCGCGGGTGAGCCCTTGTGCCGGAGCACTCAGAGCGCGTCAAGGTAGCATCCCGGAGGAGCCGTCTACCTAGCGGAAAGGGAGTTTAAGAGCTCCCTAGCGGAGATAGTGTCCTGGAGGAGTCGCCTATTCTGTAGGCAGAGGTAGCATCCCGGAGGAGTCGTCTACCTGGCCGGCCAAGGTAGCATCCCGGAGGAGCCGTCTACCTGACGGAAGGGGAGTTGAAGAGCTCCCTGACGGAGATAGTGTCCCGAAGGAGTCACCTATTCCGTGGGCCAAGGTAGTATCCCAGAGGAGCCGTCTACCTGACAGAAGGGGAGTTGAAGAGCTACCTGGCGGAGATAGTGTCCTGGAGGAGTCGTCTATCCCCGCGGTGAGTCCTTGTGCCGGAGCACTCGGAGCGAGTCAAGATAGCATCCTGGAGGAACCGTCTAGGGAGTTGAAGAGCTCCCTGGCAAAGATAGTGTCCCGGAGGAGTCGCCTATCCCCGCGGTGAGTCCTTGTGCCGGAGCACTCGGAGCGAGTCAAGGTAGCATCCCGGAGGAGCCGTCTACCCGACTGGCCGAGGTAGAATCCCGGAGGAGCCGTCTACCTGGCGGAAGGGGAGTTGAAGAGCTCCTTGGAAAAGATAGTGTCCCGGAGGAGTCGCCTATCCCCACGGTGAGTCCTTGTGCCGGAGCACTCAGAGCGAGTCAAGGTAGCATCCCGGAGGAGCCGTCTACCTAGCGAAAGGGGAGTTGAAGAGCTCCCTAGCAAAGATAGTGTCCCAGAGGAGTCGCCTATCCCCGCGGCGAGTCCTTGTGCCGGAGCACTCGGAGCGAGTCAAGGTAGCATCCCGGAGGAACCGTTTACCCAACTGGCCGAGGTAGCATCCCGGTGGAGCCGTCTACCTGACTGGCTGAGGTAGCATCCTGGAGAAGCCGTCTACCTGGCGGAAGGGGAGTTGAAGAGCTCCCTGGCGAAGATAGTGTCCCGGAGGAGTCGCTTATCCCCGCGGTGAGTCCTTGTGCCGGAGCACTCGGAGCGAGTCAAGGTAGCATCCCAGAGGAGCCGTCTACCCGACTGGCCGAGGTAGCATCCCGGAGGAGCCGTCTACCTGGCGGAAGGGGAGTTGAAGAGCTCCCTGGCAGAGATAGTGTCCCGGAGGAGTCGCCTATCCCGCATGATGTTGCACACTCCGGAGAGTGGGTCGAAGCATGTTCCACAACCAAGGCAAGGTGCGCATGGTGTGGTGAAAGGATGGACCGATGCAAGGCGCATAGTAGTGTGACAGAGAGCCAGGGGGCGCGACTGTGTCAGTGGCGCGGCGCATGGGTGCGGCGGAGTAAGTATGGTGTCCGAGGCACAGTGTGACGTCCAGGGACGGAGGTCACGGAGTGACGTCCAGGGACGACGGGGGTCGCGGAGTGACATCCTGGCGACGGGGGTCGTGGAGTGACCTCCGGGCGACGGGGGTCGCGGAGTGACCTCCGGGCGACGGGGGTCGCGGAGTGACCTCCGGGCGACGGGGGTGGCGGAGTGACGTCCGGGCGACGGGGGTTACGGAGTGACGTCCGGGCGACGGGGGTTGCGGAGTGAGTTCCTGGCGACGGGGGTCGCGGAGTGAGTTTCAGGCGACGGGGGTCGCGGAGTGAGTTCCGGGCGACGGGGGTCGCTGAGTGACATCCGGGCGACGGGGATCACGGAGTGACGTCCGGGTGACGTGGTCGCGGAGTGACGTCTGGGCGACGGCGGTCGCGGAGTGACGTCCGGGCGACGGCAGTCGCGGAGTGAGTTCTAGCTCGCGGAGTGACCTCCGGGCGACGGCAGTGGCGGAGTGAGTTCCAGCTCCGGCGACGGGAGTGAGTGACGTCCGGCGACGGGAGTCGCGGAGTGACTTCCGGCCCCTTGAAGAGTAGTGAAGATGCTAAGTATGGAAGCCAAAGGCCAACCCCTTTTGGGGAAGGCCAAGAGCAACCATTGGGGGAGCCCGAGGCCAACCCCAAAGGAAGGCCGACCTCAAGGGGTGGCCAAGGCCGAGGCCGACCCCAAGGGGGAGGCCAAGGCCGAGGCCGACCCCAAGGGAGGGTGGCAAGGCAAACTTCCTTTGGTAGACGCCAAGGTGTGCTGATGGGCGAAGGATGAAGTGCGACGGTCGAAGCATGATGAGCAGTCGCGCAAGGATGAGTTCTTGGTGACGAGGTCCCGTAGAAAGAGTGAGAAGTGCACGTGACTTGAGTGTGCACGCATTGACCGGTTGGAGCGTTGAATGTTGCATGTTGCTTGTGCGTACGTGTTGTGCGAAATGGGACCCCCAGTGGGCCTTTGGGTACGACCAGAATAGGTTGGGAACACATACATAGTGAAATCGCTACTACCACTGTGGATTAGGTTTTCGTTAAACCACATAACTCTTGTATCTTGTGTGCCTTTATTTATGTTATTGCCTTTGATTTTTTTCTTTACTACTTGGTGCAAAATCTAGTTTATTTTTTCACAAAAACTCGACACTTTAAGATTTTAAGCAACTAAATCATCGACTATACTTTTTGTCCGTATATTGGAGTTTGATCCCATCCATTAACTCCTTTGGATGTTCGACAGTGAGCGCTGGCTTTTGTGCTCAGATTATAAAGAAATAAACATTACGCCTTTACCAATAGCAGTTGTTTTTTGTGCAGTGATAAGCGTTTAATACTAAAAAATGGTATCAAAGACTCTCTCTCACGCGCGCGCGCACATACATTTATATGTATGTCAATCCACTTAATTTATGTTACCCACAAGTTCACTGCTTATGAAACCTTGATATAGTCAATGAATCAGAATCTAAAAGATAGTTAATACAAATCTGTGAATTAGAAAGAACGCCACTGTTAAAAAAAACTCAAAAAGAAAACAAATCTATCATGTGATTTATGTACGAGGGTGGCAGTACTGTGAGGGCGATGGCATATGGTGAATACACGACGATAGTCACAGTCCGATGCTTGGGTCTAGAGCCAAGGTCCTGTATATTTCTCTTTCTAGGATTCTAGAGTGAGAAAGTGAAAAATGTTCAAAAGTCCCAAATGAATTTTCAAGACCTCTATTTATAAAGGTTAAGATGATGATGTCATCACACAACACGTGGCATTCCCCAGAAGTGACACGCCACTGAGGGGGTCCACAGCTGCCGGTGCTTCACGGACTGTCGAATTGTATATTCACTCGGCCTGCCCCGCATAACTTTGCTCTATCTATCTGGAAAGACTGGCTCCCACAATGTCGATGCGGCCAGAGACCCCCTTGATCTAGCCACCAATCCATGCCCTTGCAGAGTCCTACAGGCCTGGCAGCGGTTGGGGTAGACTCGACCCCCAACTACCGGGCGGACTAGGCACGATGCCTTCTGAAGACCTGCTCCTGTCTCGAAGTGACCTGGGGGTCATAGTCCCTAGGGGTGCTAATGCAAGCCCCCAGTGCCGGAGCATGTAAGCCAGTCATAAAGACACCCTGGCGGAAATAGTGTCCCAGAGGAGTAGTTTATCCCGCAGGTGAGTCCTTGTGCCGGAGCACTCGGAGCGTATCAAGGTAGCATCCTAGATGAGCCTTCTACCTGACAGGCCGAGGTAGCATCCCAGAGGAGCCGTCTACTTGGCAGAATGGGAGTTGAAAAACTCCCTGGAGGAGATAGTGTCCCGGAGGAGTCGCCTATCCCCGCAGGTGAGTCCTTGTGCCGGAGCACTTCGAGATAGCATCCCGGAGGAGCCGTCTACCTGACGGGATGAGGTAGCAACTCGGAAGAGTCGTCTACCTGGGGGAAGGGGAGTTGAAAAGCTCCCTTGCGGAGATAGTGTCCCAGAAGCGTCGCCTATCCCCGTGGGTGAGTCCTTGTGCCGGAGCACTTGGAGCACGTCGAGGTAGCATCCCGAAGGAGCCGTCTACCTGGCAGAAGGGGAGTTGAAAAGCTCCCTGGCAAAGATGGTGTCCCGGAGGAGTCGCATATCCTCGCGGGATGTTGCACACTCCTGAGAGTGGGTCGAAGCACGTTCCATTTCCATGGCGGGGGCGCATGGTGTGGTGAATGATAATGGTGCTCGGGGGCATGTAACATGATTGTGGTGCACGGGCGTGATGCCAACGGCACGAGACAATGAGTGGCGCATGAGTGCGGCGACGATCGTCCCGAGACAATACCTAGTGCCGGGGGCACATGTCATAGAAGTGGCGCATGGGTGCTGTGAAGTGTGTATGGTGCCCGGGGGCACGACATTGTGACAAAGCTTAGGACACGAATGTATCAGCGGCGTAAAGCATGGGTGTGACAGAGTGTTGGGGTGCGGCGCACGGGCGTGGACGACGAGGGTCACGGAGACGGCGTGTAATATCCCAAACTTCGGGAGCCGATTAAAATAACCATTCGGGCTCCGAAAAATAAACGGCGCTAATTTTGAGCAATACTCGGGTATTAAAAGCTTGTGGAAGCTTAAAAGAATTTTGGGGAAAAAATGTAAAATTTTAGGGGTATTTTTGTAATTTTTGAAAATTAGAGGGGCTATTTTGTAAAATTTAAAATTTTGTTACAAGATGGTGCCACCTCCTCCTTGGTTATTTGATGACTAATGAAATAAATTATAAAAAAATAAATTAGGATAAGATCTTTAAGTGAAGAAATAATACAAAAAAAAAAAAAAACAACCAAACGAAAAACCAAAAGAGGAAACTTTCCCTTTCGGGAAAGAAGAAGAACAGAAACAGAGAACAGAGAAAACAGAGGGGAAAGAAATAAGAGAAATTTCGGCAGAGAGAAGGATTGAGAAATCTCTCCAAGGTGATCTCTCCATCAATTTCGTACATGTGATTCAACATGTGTTGTGTGTGCTTACTGTGTGCATAGCGTGCGTTCGTCCGAACTGTGTATGTGTGAGTTGAATATATACATCGCATTTCGGTACAAATTCATGGAGGTTGTATGAATTAATTGTGGACTTGGTGTGATTATATGGGTTTTGATAGAAGCAAGGTGATTTAGTGAGTTGAGTGTATGGCCGAAGGATGGGATGGGGTTGAGGGTGTGTGTTCTTGATTATATGTGGTTCGGGTGAGTGACGGGGGTGTGTAATGGTGAGGTTAATTGTATGTTAGTGTAAGTATTTAAGTGTAAATTGAATTGTGTAGGCTTTTGGAAGTATTTGGAAGAGTAGCCATGAGTGAAATGGTGAGTTTCAGTGACTTGTGGGTGTTCTTTGTGCGTGCGCAGAAGAAGCTGGAGGAAGAAGAGAAGTAGGTGCAAAAAACGTGAAATAGTGTGTGTGTGTTTGATTTGAATAGGAAGTGTTATTGTCGCTAAAAATGGAAAAAATAATTTAGGCAGATTTCTCTATGAATTTTCATAAATATCTAGAGCCAAAGTTAGACAAAATTTAAAACAGTAACCCCTAATAATTTTACGAGAACTAAACTCTAGAATTTTTTGGAAATTTTTGGAATCCGCAAAGGACGCTAAATTAGGGTACCGATTAGCAGAAATTCTGAATATATTTAACATAGTAAATGAAGCTATTTTAATCTGAAAATTTTAGATAAACCCTATTTTACTGATATGTTTCATATTATAAAATTTCGGGTCATTCTGAGGCCGATAGGTATTTTTTGCAAAACTGACATTTTAGCGCTTAGTCTGGACACCGGTTCGGGATTTTCTGATAAAAAATTTCTAAAATACTTTTTAGGTCAGAAATAACATTAGGATACTTAAAATGGCGATTTAAGATATTTTGAGATTTTTTCGGTGCCGAAAACCCCCAGGGGTGTTTTGGTAATTTACCACCCCGAAGGGGGTATTTTGGTAATTTTACCTTTAAGAGATATTTTGAAATAAATTTACATACAATAAGATTATTTTTGTGACTTTGCTTATGAAAAAGTCATTTTGACTATTTAAGTGTAATGAGGGGTATTTTGGTAATTTACCACCCCAGATGGGGTATTTTGGTAATTTGACCTAAGAAATGTATTTTTGGATAAATTTGCATATGATAAGATTTTTGTAGTGATTTTACTCACGAGAAGACTATTTTGATGATTTAAGTCTGAGAGGGACATTTTGATAATTTTTTTACACCCTAGGGGCGTTTTGGTAATTTTACATACCCGGTGAGGGAAGGTTCATTTTGGGAGCATGTGTGAGTTCGTATTAAGTTATACTTTTATTCTGTAGGCTGTATTCTAATGGTTCCATTATTTCGTTTAGGTTAAAGTTAAAGACTTCCGGTTAGGATAATTTAGCTGCGGATCCAGGTAAGGGATTCTATCTGAATCTTGGGTAAGGACTTTTGTCTGAACTCTTATTTGATTACTTGTACCCGTAAATACTCCTTTGATATATTTATGGCTAATGCCGAACTCTGAGTTAGATATTGATATCAGCATATTTTTTCCCAGAAAATCCTAATGTTGAACCTGAATCGGTTATTTGGAAATCTTGTGATGCTCGCATGCTATTGCGGGCTGAGCAAATTTGATAATTGTTTGTATCCACTCTCCCGAATTGTTATGATTAGATTCGATAATTCTTCGCAGTTCGTTTTGTTGTTTATATGTGATTTTTCTTCTGAAATTCTGATTTATTCTGAATTGTTATGTCCAAATCTGATATCTGTTCGTAATCATTTTTGTTGTTTATCTGTGATTTTTCTTCTAAAATTATGATTTCTTCTGAAAAATCTGATTCCTTCTGAAAATTCCGAATGCTGACTTATGTCAGTATGATTATTGTTATGAGAACCCGAATTGATTTCGGGGATATGAGCTTATGTTAACGCTCATTGATATTGTTAATTTCTGTGTTGACCTGGGTACCTGTTTAGTGGGGAGGCGGTATAAGGCTGGTTGAATCCTGCATGAAACACAAGCTAGTACCCAAGTGGACTAGTAATTATTTAGTACATCATGCATGTGTACACTATATGAGCTTGCCATAGTGGCATTGCAATCGCCCAAGATCAACATTGATTTTTGAATTTTTTTTGCTAGAATGATTTGTACTTGGGTTAGAAGCCCTTGAAAAACATTCATTGTACTTAGCTAGAAGGATTTGTACTTGGGTTGAAATCCCCTGACAAGCCTTTATCGTATTATCTGATTTGAGTTCTGCTTGAGTTAAAATCCCTCGGGAAATCTTGCTGTATTTTCAAAATGAATTTCTGCTCGGATTGAAATCCCTTGAGCAAGGTAAATTTTCGTGGTACTTGGAAATGCAGACTTGAAAAGGATCTGTTATTGATCGTTTTGGATATGTTCTGATTGTTAATATTTATTTTGGTATTTATTTCTGATGAACTTTGCTCAGTTTGGGTAATTATTGAATTTCGATCGTTCAAAGTGTCTTGAAAATCATTGTCGGTTAGATTTTTCAGAGTCGTGTTATAATATCTTTTCTAATCCTTGTACGACCTTACTGACCTCTCAAAAGCTCACCCTTCGTTTGGCTCCCTTCTGCAGGTGATGATAAGTAGTAGCAGGTTCTGGAATGCTTTAGAGTCTGAGTGAGATTCCGATGAGCCCATCACCACGGTATAGTAAGACCCCTGCGTGGGTCTGTACTGTTGATTCATCCTTAAGGGATTCAAGTTTGAAAAGAACCTAGGTTTTAATGGTTTGAGTTTAAGCAGGTTTTGTTGTAATCTTGTATTTTAGAGAATTCGAGTCGGTATCGGATTAGATGCTTTGAAATATGTGGTTGTGTACATGATTTGACAGGTCTGATGTGATCCGGTAGGTTAACGACCCGGGAGTTTGGGGTGGCAGAGCTTCGGATTTTTGGGGGCGTTACACGGCACGCGGGCGTGAGCGACGGGGGTCTCGGAGACAGTGCCTGGGCGACGAGTGATGGGGGTCACGAAGACGGCACCCGGGCAACGGGCGACGAACGTCGCGGGGACGACCCCCTGGCGACGGGTGACGAGCGTCGCGAAGATGATGCCCGAGTGACGAGCGTTGTGAAGTCGGCACGCGAACAAGGGTGACGGGGGTCACGGTGACGGCATGAGGGCTTGGCTACGGGGGTCCCATAGACAATCCCGGGCGATGAGCATCACAAAGTCGCCGAGCGAACGCAGGCTACGGGTGTCGCAGACGATGCATGGTCCCTTGAAGAGAAGTGAATGTGCTAAGGGGGAAGGCCAAGGCCAACCTTGGGGGAAGGCCAAAGGCCAGCCCTTGGGGAAAGGCCAAGGCCAACCGTAAGGGAGGGTCGAGGCTCACCCCAAGGGGAAGGCCAAGGCCAAGGCCAACCTGCCCAAGGCGCGCCGATTGGCGACGTGCGGCATGCGACGGTCGAAGCGTGATGAGGCGTCACGCAAAAATGAATTTCTTAGTGACGAAGTCACATAGAAAATTGAAAAGTGCATGTGACAGAGCGTGCACGTTTTGACCGGTTGGAAGCGTTGAATATTGACTTTTACTTCTGCCGACGTGTATTACAAAATGGGACCTTCAACGGGCCTTTGAGTGCGACCAGAGTAAGTTGGGAACAAATTTGAAGTAATGTAATGAAACATAAACCTACGTAACCAAAATGGAAATGAGGGCAAACAAACGCAGACGATAAGAGTGGAGATTTCTTCTACACTAATAGCCACCCATGGATGCGAGCAAATGTTGGGAGTAGCAATTCATTCATCATTGTGGGGATCTTTTGAGGGAAAGATAGAGTTGTCAAACGGGCCGGGCGGCCCGCGGGCTGGCCCGACCCACCCGGCCCGGGCTGGCCCGGCCCCGTCCATGAACAGTAGCGGCCCCAGCACAGCGGGCTTGGGGCCTGGGCCTGGACCAGGCCTTCATTTGCTGCGAAAAAGCCCGGCCCGGCCCGGAAACGGGTTTGGCCCGGCCCGAAGTCGGCCCGGGTCTGGCCCGGTCTGCGGCCCGGGTATGGCCCGGATCTGGCCCGGTCTGCGGCCCGGATCTGGCCCGGTCTGCGGCCCGGGTCTGGCCCGGTCTGCGGCCCCACTTGTTTGAATTTTTTTGTTTTTCCCCCCCTTTCTTCCACCCCTTTTCCAAAATTCCACTTTTACCCCCCCAACAGCAATATAACGGCTAGTTTGGGGGGTATTTTAGTCTAACCTATATTTTTCAACTCCTTTACACTCTTACCCTCCCCAACAACTATAAACGGATAGTTTGTAGGGGTATTTTGGTCTTTTGTGAAGTTTCTAAAATCTATAAATTCACACCATTTCTCTCTAATTTTTCACACCAATCTTCTTACTCTCTCTTACCTAAACATTCTATATTTCTACAAGCTTTGCTACTATTTTCCTCTCCAATTACTACTCTTGCTAATTACTACTAGTATTTACTAATTAGTACTCTTGTTTATTAATTACTAGTCTTGCTAAATTCTTTTTAATTACTAACTCTCTAATATTTGTTACTCGTTCATTCTTTTAATTGTTATTTCTTATTACTACTCTTATACTTGTGTATTTAGTTACTCTTACAAAGTTTAGCTCGAAATATGGCTGGATTATTGAAGAAAATGAGGCGTGCATCGTCATCACGAAAAACATCATCATCATCGCAAGCACCACCACCAGCACAAGCGCCAGCGCCACGGCCATCACAAACACCAATCCAAGCACCAACACAACCATTCGTTCCTGGACGAATGAGTACAGGCTGTATGATAGATACCCAAGCCAATTGGGAGTTCAATCAAAACATTCCACATTTTGAATACACGCCTGATGAAGACCCCCCGCATTATAGTCAAGGACGCAGCTCGGTTGGCGAAGCTACTACTCCGTGGCATAATCTCAACCCTATGCCTGGTCATGATGAAGAAGGGCCGAGCAATGCCTCCGGTAATGAGCCAGAAGTCCAAAAGGGGAAAAAAAAGAAAGCCGAGTGTTGGAATCATTTCGATGTAGTTATGGTGGACGGCATCCGAAAAGCTCGATGTAAGTACTGCGCTAAATTATTTTCGTCTGGTAGTGGTAATGGACATCTTAACAGGCATTACCCTCTGTGTGCACCTCGACAAGGCCACGTCGAACCTACCCAAACGCAGTTATCTTTTGACGGTAAGTTATTTGTTTATAATCAGCGAGAGCAAAGAGACGGTCTCGCTGAATTTGTTATTCATGATGAACAAGCCTTTTCTTTTGCCGATAATCCTAAGCACTCTAGATATATGAACACATACGTTCAACCTTTGTACAAAAAGGTTCATAGAAACACAACTAGATCCGATGCACTCCGACAGTACAATGCTGCTAAAGCACGCCTTATCGATTATTTCGATAAATTTGAAGGTAAAGTTAGTCTTACTTCTGATATTTGGCAATCTCCTTATACTTTTGTTAGTTATTCTTGTGTGACCGCTCATTGGATTGATGTAGATTGGGTTATGCACAAGAGAATCATCGCTTTCGAGCACTTCCCTTATCCGCACGATGGAATGAACATTGCTATTCTTATATTAAAAGCATGCACCACATTTAAAATTAAGGATAAGATTATGAGTGTTAGTTTTGATAATGCTTCTAATAATAAAGTTGCTGTTGCAGCTTTAAAGGAGACGCTTCAACCTGTACTTAATGGTGAATTATTTCATGTTCGCTGTGTTTGTCACATTATTAATTTAATTGTTCAAGATGGTTTAGCTGCTGCAGGAGATATTCTTCTCAAAATGAGGGGTATGACAGCGTATGTTAATAGCTCGAGTCCGAGAACACAACAATTTAAAACGTTGTGTGTTCAATATAATATGCCTCGCAGGAGAGCAGTTACAGATGTGGTCCACAGGTGGAACTCTACATACCACATGCTTTTACACATTCTGGCATACCGAGAAGTCTATACGCATTTTCTACTAACCCAGTTCCCAGCCGGCTTGCCAACTCAAGAGGAATGGCAGATGGCCACATACCTAGCTGAATTTTTGGAGGTATTCTACACGTCTACCAATTTATTGTCTGGTACGTACTATCCCACCTCTCCTCTCGCTGTAATAGAAATTCTGAAGATGGCTACAATGTTAACAAAATGGAGATATATAGGACCCTTTAAGGAAATAGTAAAAGTGATGGATCAAAAATTTAATAAATATTGGAGTAAACTGCCTGCTATTTTTACTGTGGCTACTTGTTTAGATCCTAGGTTAAAGTTGCATGGCGTGAACGCCTCGATACAAGAGATATCGAAATTAATGTGCTACACAGCAGAGGAGACAACCGCATTCACAGCAAAAGTGAGCAAGAGGTTTGAGGACTTGTTCAACGTCTATCGTAATTCTGCTGACGTGCGCGGGCGAGCTACATCATCATCCACTGTTGAGAGGTATTATGCGCCATACCTTCAGGGCTTTGAACATCTAGTAGCAAGACAACTACCAGGTGAAGGTACTTCTAATTCGGCAGGTTCGTATACTTTTTCCTCTTTTAATGAGATTGGTGTATATGCAAATACTGATCATTATTCTGATTTATCAAGGCAAGAACAGGTTAATTTTAATTTGTTAAATTTTTGGAAACAAAATCAAAACATGTATAAAACTTTATCCCAAATTGCACGGGATGTACTGCCAGTGCAAGCCTCCACGGTTGCTTCAGAGTCGGCATTTTCAGCCAGCGGGAGGGTTTTGGATGACAGGAGGAGTCGTCTTAACCCCGAGTCGCTCGAGCTATGTGTATGTTGGAAGGATTATCTTGATGCGAAATACCGCGAGCAAGATAAACCGATTGATGATAGGAAGAGCAGTGACTCGGATATTGAAGTACTTCTGGATGATTAGGTAATTTGTTTTTATTTTCCTCTTTTGATCCTTTTGGTTGACGTTGCAGATTTCTTGATCTTTGATTGCTGATATTTTGGATAGACATGCATTATTATTTTGATTGTTAGAATTTTAAGAATAAATTTTTTCACAAAATATACTTTTTTTCCATATATATAAAATAAATTTTTACAAGCAAGATATATATTTTTTCGTATATATAAAAAAATAGGTAACTTCGCCTGTTTGTTTACAAGCAGCCGGTCCCAAGCCCGGATAAAAGGAGGAGGGCCTATGAATACATTTATTATTTTTCTATATAAATTGTTATGTGTTAAGATTTTATTAATAAAGCTCACCAAGAAGAGTATGAAAATGTTTAACATATAATAAAAAATATAATGGCTAACAAATAAATATGTATATACATACATACATATATATGTATATTACTTATAATGAAATAAAAGGATAAAGATTAGGTTCGTTAAATTGTGAATATTGCCTAGAGATGAAATTTAAAATTGAATAACAAGAAGAAAAAAAAAAAAAGGGCCCGGGCCCGGCCCAAGCCCGGCCCTAGCTATTGGGCCTAGGGCCAGGGCCTGGACTGGGCCTAGGTTTGCCTTCGGCAGGCCCGGCCCGGCCCCGTTGGCAGCCCCCCCCGGCCCGGCCCCACAGCAGGCCCGATGGGCTTGGGCTGGGCCGGCCCAAGCCCGGCCCTTTGACAACTCTAGGGAAAGACACACAGGACTGGTTTGAGCCAATGCCCAGAACTTTTTAGCGTTACTAAATAAAAGTCACTGAAAATATTTAGTGATCATTAGTTATCAATGTATGAGAGATAGGATGAACATTCCTTAAATTCGGATAACCATAGTTATCAATATTGTATCGGTGCTGGCCGGTAGATACTACTTTTGTCTTATACTGGTACGATATCCCTTTACATTTTGTACCAGTCAAAATAACGCTCTGTACCGATTGTATAGGTCGTAAAAGGTGACACTGGTCGAAAATTACGTACTGACTGAGATATTGTATTTTATACCAGTTCCTTAAAAAAACGTCAAAATTACAAAACTTAGTAAATTGACTATATAAAGACTAAATTGAAAACACCCTATGTTCTTTTATATCGATCAAAGTCTCTGTAGTCTTTTCCTCACTTTATTCATTGAAATTCAACAAAACCTTTCTTGATAAGTTTCAATCTTGATCGCAATTCTAATTAACTTTTCTTCTCAACTTTAATTTACTTCATAATTGGAGGTTTTCATCGCACTCTTTCATCTATGTCATGTATTATTTTATACAATTTTTTAATGTAGAGGCATACAGAAAAAAAATATTATTGAACCCAAAAACGTCAATCTTGAACAAGCAACGAATTCTTCGATAAGAAATTGGTAATGCAATAGTTGAAAAGAGGGATAATCTTTGGAAGAGGTAATTCAATTGAATAAGCTATGTATATGGGAACAAATATCTTATTTGGAAACAAATAGTTTAGTTAAAAAAATGATATAATTCAAGCTAGAGAGGAGTTGTGAGGGAAGAAATATATGAAATCATTTTTAGTTCGCTAATGAATGAGTATTATATATGTATATGAAACCAATAAAACAATCCTAGAGGGGGGTGAATAGGGTTTTTGAAATATAATGAGGAATTTAAACTAAGAAACAATCATGAAACTCAATCAAACCAAGTAATACTTCAATGAAGATGCTAACTACACAATCTCAAGCAATTGTAGAGCAATAAGTAAAGAGATTGAGTTAGAGATACTTGACAAGGAGATTTAAATGGTTCGGCTTGAATTACCCTCAAGCCTACATCCACCTCTTCAAGGAAGTCCCTTGCAAGAGCACTAGAATCCACTAGCAACAATCTTCTTCCGGGTCAAGATCAAAACCCTTACAACACTTGGTGATATCCCCACACCAAGCACAAGCCTTGAATCCACAAAGCTCACCCAAGACTTGACAAACCCAAGCCTTGATCACAATCCTTTTACAAAGATCAAATGTGTACAAAGAAACCCTCTTGAAAGGAAATGAGTACAAATGAAGCTCTAGTACAATAGAGAGATGAGAGAATTGATGACTTGAAGAATGCTCACTCTCAATCAAAGAATTGCTCACAAAGATGCTCTCTTTAATGATGTAAAATCATGAAGATGAAGAGAGAAAAGTTTAATCTATGAGCCTTGATGTTTCTCTAATGAATGGAGGCTTAGAATGTGGTTTCCATGGTGTATGATGAAGCCCCAAATCATTTATATAGAGAGCAAATGAAATATAGCCGTTAGAGGCAAAATATGGGCAAAACTGCCATTGCAGTCGACTGTATTCCCAATGCAGTCGACTGTAATCTCTCTAAAATAGCCGTTGGAGTTTTGTCCTTGAAAATAGCCGTTGGAACTGAATTTTGACCAATGCAGTCAACTGCATTGGAATGCAGTCGACTGGATTCAAATACAGTCGACTGTATTACCCTACTGCCTATCAGCTGCCTCACGGAACCCCCTTTCCTATTTTGGGCATAACTTTCTCTAGAAAAATCGGATTGAGGTGCCGTTTTTTGCGTTGGAAAGCTAATGAAAAGTTTTATCAAGATATGAAAAGATTGGCACCAAAATAGTTTTTGAGAAAATCTGAGTGAGCTCCAAAGTTCACTCATTTTCAAGAACCACACTTGTGTGAAAGGTTATGAACTCACATGCAATGCACAAGGTGTCCTAAGGTCTTTTTAGGTCATAGTCATCAATCCAACCATCAAACCAAGACTAGTTACATAATAGTAAAGACCAATCATAATCGTAGTAACTTAGCCTTTGCATTCTTTCTTGCTCTTTGACATAGGACTTGATGAAGCTTCCATAGTATGTCCACTATAACTTTAAGCTTCTTTGGCTTCAATCCATCTATCCAACTTCTCAAATGTGTCTTCATGAGTGTCATGTATATATCTACTAAGAATCCACTCAAAACACACATTAGAACATAATCAATGTGTAGTTACCATCAAAACAAGATGTAAGCCTAAGTTATCCAACCATAGGGCTAACAATATATCATTGATGTAAAATCTAAGATAGTACCGATATGTATTATTTTATGGAAAATCAGTAGGCACTTCGATACGATATCCAGAACTATGCGGATGTATATATAACAGCCAAAAGTTTGTCAACTTCAAAACCGCATTCGCAACCATAAAAGGAGCAGTACTTCAGTTTCCTCAGCCCGTAGGCTCTACGTATTTGTAGGATTCTACTGCCTTAAAAGCCCCAGGCCAGGGGTGGCAACTTTGCTTAAATATGCGAAAAACAAAGGTCACTTAGCCCACCAAACAAACATAAATCAGATTCTGTCATTCCCCCGTGCATTCCCCACACCATATTTGTTTATCTTCCCGCCCCCCTCCTTCGATCGAGGCTTCAAAGCTTAGCACCTAAGATATATTATTATTATTATTAAATTAAATAAATATTATTATTATTATTATTATTATCATCGTTGTTATTGTTATTTACGGTGCCCTTCCCCCAAGAGCGGCTTAACGTGTACCCTTAATCGACTTAACGCCGCGGGGGCAGCCAACTTGTCTACTACGGTACACAATCTTGGTATGTTTCCTCGCGTATAAAAATAAAAAAAAAATTAAAAAATGGATCCATAAAACAATTTTCTTTTGTTTCGCTGAATGAAATACGATTTTCAAGAGGCCCTGCCTCCTGCCTCCTCGCTCGACACACTCTCATTTTTGTTAGGGCGGGAAGTTGAAATTTCTCCCAAAAAAGCTTTTTCAATTTTCCATATTTTGCCCCTGCTCACTGTTCCAGCCCCTTCTGCCGCTCCTTCCTTCGACTTCTCTCTAGGGCTTGTGCCCAAATTCAAGCGTGTCTTTACGAATTACTGCGACTGACAGGGGCTTGTGTTCGGTTCTTGAGCCGAATATGAGTCTCCGCAAGGGCATGAAGGTCTGGGCCGAGGACCGGGACTCCCCTTGGGTCGCCGCCCAAGTCGCCGGCTTCCTCGGTAAACAAGTTCAACTCCTCACCGACTCTGGCAAGAAGGTGCACATCTCTTTCTGATTTTCCAATTAATTTTTGGCTAGTAAGTTTTATATTGCCAAGAATGACAGTTTCTACTGCTGCTGTTGTGCGTAGATTGTGGCTTTGCCGGAGAAGGTGTACCCGAGGGATGCGGATGCGGACCATGGGGGAGTCGACGACATGACCAAATTGACCTACCTGAACGAGCCTGGGGTTCTTGACAACCTTAAAAAGAGATATGCTCTCAATGAAATCTATGTAAGCACTGTCATATATCTGTCTATGTTTCCACCGGATGACATTGTCGCCTTTCTGTGTTATTGCTGGGCTTCTTTGCTTTGGAAACGAGATCGTCTCGGGAAAATTACTTGTTCTTTTTTTTATGGAGGATCACCTTAACTGTAAAATTGTGCCACCGTTCGTCACTTGATAGATGTAGTTTTGATGTTTCTCGTTCAACTATAGCTTGGTAGGTTCGCCACTTACCCAACTTTATGGTTTTATTGGCATTTCCCCTTTTCAGTTCTTGTTGTAAGCTAGTAGGAGCTGATGTTTTTGGAAGACGGGCTTGTTAGTTTTTTGTATCTATAGTTCCTCTCATTTGCAAACATTGCTTGCTTGCTTCTTAATCGTCAGGATTAGCAGATCTATTAACTTCACTAAAATCCATGCAAGAGATTAGATACTTCAAGCGAATTGGTTGCTGGATGTTCTCTCAAACTATTACCATAGGTGTACTAATGTGATGGCAGAGGCTTTGGCATTGAGAGATGGTTTAGGCTTTTTGTAGGTGAAGGCTTGTATGTTCATTCTACTGAGTCAGTCTCAGAAGTTATGGTGTATACCATTATGGGCAGTGTGATCCTCCGTGGCCTTAGCAGAGAGTTGCAAACTCTCTTAGCCCCTTGGATTGCGTGGGCATTTATGCATCTCTGCGAATAAGCTCTGGTGTTTTAACATTAAGCGGATGCCTGTCTACCATGCTTAAAAGGTGTAAAGGGCCTTTAAAGATCCTTTCTAACTTTTTTGGTGATAGACCTATTAACTCAGAATTAGACGAAAGAGTGTAAAACCCCGTCTTGCATCGGGTACGTGAGTCTTTGAAGTCAGCCTTAAATGATCCTGCTAGGAACCCCTTGTACCTACTTGGCCCTTTTGTGGGAGGCATTGCCTCATGGTGGGCTGTGGATCTGGGTTGTACAGATGGTACCAGAGCTGACTCCGAGCTCACTGGCTAGGCTATCCAGTCAGGGTACCAATGGTTGGGAAAAAAGGCAATCCTCGGTATACCCCACTTCACGAGGATGTTTGGGGCAAATGGAGGGTGAGCCGATAAATATAGTTCCTGGCCTATGTGCCACAAGGTTAAGTTTGGGCCTTTGTCGGGATGTTGATACCAAAGGATGTAGACGGGTGGAAGTTTTGCTTCTTTAGGTTCTGTGTTCTGTTAAGAAACTTGGGGCGATGAATTTAGGGTACTTGTTAAAAACCCTTTGAGCAAATAGGCGTGCCTTTCAGGGTGGAGCTGCCTTACACCATTTTACATGCCTTGTTTCGTTAGTTTTGTGGTATTTGAAGATGAATTTAACCTCCAAACAGATTCTGCTAGATGTAGCATAAAAACCCAATTGTTTTAGCTGCCCTTGCTCATGACTGATTGATTAAAAGCAAAGAAAAGGAAGCTCAAAAGCTTGTGTGGTTCAACACTTCAACTTCAAGTGGGGGAGATGAATGGAGGACTACAAATAACTACACTGTTGGAAGGGAAGATACCAGTTATTGTGTATGAACTTGGGGATGAGTTATTTTCAAGTGGGGGAGATTGATGTAGGACAAGAATCCATGGTTTTAGCAGAAAAGGGCTTAAAGCTTGCTGCAATAACAATACACAGAATCCCGCCATTACAACACAGATGGCGCATGTGCCGTAAATATCCAAAACCTTTTCTCACAATTCTGGCTTTTAAGTTAGCTGTTGTGATCTTTTCTTTTATATTAGATTTTCATGTTGCCTGTATAAAGGCCTCTATTCAACTCTAGTAAGTAGATAATGAAATGTAGATTCTCTCTTTCTCTAAGATTCTTATTTAGTGGATGCTAGATTGTATTGACTTTACCTAGTGGATTCTAGGTTCCCTTTGCACTCAAGGACGTGTTCCTTGTTTTATTTGCTGTCGCTACATTAGGGTGTCTTCTTGCTGTGCCTCCAACATAAACAATACAGGGTTTTGTAGTGCTCCTCATTTTGTTCCTGCTACTTTGAGATTTGGTATATGTGTCAGATACTATAGGATATATCGTTGAGAGATGAAATGTTCTGTTAATGATTGCCACTGCTTGGTGGTCCTTGTTTTCTTTGCCCAAGAGTTGGAAGCCTGTGTAGTGCTCCCAAATTTTTGTTCAAGAGGTTTATTAAAACCACTGCTTTGTGGTTTTAGAGGTTTATTAAAGAGCATATTAGTGGATCTTTTGTTGCGGAACTATTATTCAGATGAATATGCTTAGTCATTACCCATGAGGGTGACTGTCCATAGTCTCGTGTATATAAGGAGGTCAATATTCATTTTTTTCAGTTCGTATTGTATAATATACTGAAAAGACAAATTTCCAATGCACTGAGATTGAATGAATATATCATGGCTTCTCATTGTGCCGATTGATGCATAATTTTTTCAGCACGGTGCTGCTTTTGGCTTATTACAATTGAAATTTGATCAATATTAGTATTTGGTGCTCCTTTTGCAAATTGCGACCTACATGTGCTCAGCTGGCAACTGAGGTCATTTTGTGGATCTTATGGTAATTACA
Organism: Escallonia herrerae; assembly: GCA_033070095.1. Lineage (NCBI taxonomy): Eukaryota > Viridiplantae > Streptophyta > Magnoliopsida > Escalloniales > Escalloniaceae > Escallonia > Escallonia herrerae. Next base: position 301,682 of record JAVXUP010000767.1, on the reverse strand, counting down.
ACGGAAGTTGGAACATGATAGATTCTTTGTTAATTCAGGAGAAGTATTTACGCTTTTGTTGTCCAATGGTGCTGCTCTGTTTTCCTGGATATCACTAGACTGTAGTATGTTTCTAATGCTTATTCTTTATGTGAAGATTGATTCTGGGTACTAGTGTCCATCTAAGTGATCAGAACCCTTCATTGCTCTAGTATCATGTTCAAGCTACCGCCATCTCCTTTAATTGTCATTGACACTGTTATTGTAGTTTCTCATGTATGTTGTGGCGGCAGTTCCTGAATTCTTCTTTTCTGCCCTGCTAGACATATACAGGAAGCATCTTAATTGCTGTTAACCCATTTACGAAGCTTCCTCATCTTTATAACGTGCACATGATGGAGCAGTACAAGGGAGCTCCATTTGGGGATTTGAGTCCTCATGTATTTGCTGTGGCTGATGCATCTTATAGGTTTGTCAAGTTGGATGCTTTATTGAAGTTTAATGGTTTGCTGGTGAATCGATCTGGTTAGCTTGTTTTTGTTATCCTTGGTGCAGAGCAATGATGAGTGAGGGTCAAAGCCAATCTATATTAGTTAGTGGAGAAAGCGGGGCTGGTAAAACTGAGACAACAAAGCTGATTATGCAGTATCTCACTTATGTTGGTGGCCGTGCTGCCAGTGACGACCGAACAGTTGAACAGCAAGTTCTTGAAGTAAGTTTTTACTTCAATTGTCCTTGCGTATTGAATAAGGCGGCTAAATCAGTTCCCCTGTTCACCTCTTTTTGGCGCTCTTTAATGTTTATCACTTGTCAGATGGACAAAAGTGAGAGGGAATAATACGGAAATGCTTTTTTATGTTTATATACACCATTTTGTTCTTGATACTTTAATCATTTTGGCCTGTTGTTAGTCTATTGTGCTTTTCTATGAATACAAGTCGATCTTTGATCCTGGATTCTCTTTTGCCTTCAAAGCATTTATATTGAGGCGTATCTTATGTTGCTCAACACGTATCTTGATTTCACAATATGGTTATTGTATTCACGGTCATCAAGTCCTCATATTTTTGGAGGCTACTTGACGTAGGAGTATATTATTGATAAGCATGGGATGTGCCTAAATCATGGGCAAAGTTGGAAAGGTTTGGAAGTGGCCGCGAGCACCGGAGGCCAAGGGGCCAAGTGGAATCACGCTCCTCTATAGCAATAGAGCTAGTGCTAACCATTTTCTGTACTTGAGATTAACTTCATGAGCCCTGGGAGTGACGTTGCGGTCGCATTTGGATGGAGACCAGCAGGGTCTGACATCTTGGCCAACCATAGTACCTCTCTTCCTTTGGCCTTAGACCTTTTAAATGATTTGTTCCCTGCACCCAACCATTTCGATGAGGTCCTCTGGCCCTTTCAGACTTTACTTATATATTTTGGGCCCTTGGCCGCAGCTGGACCAGAAAAAGAGAGACAATTAGGCCACATGTCAGAAAATGAACATTGTCTTGCCATCTTGAAGCTTGTATGACAATAGTAATAGAGAGAGTCCACCTGCAAAATCTTTTTACTCTGTGGCTGAAGTCAAAAAATATGAAGCTGAAAGTTTGCTCCGTGCTATTCGAGGATCTTTGGTTGAGCCTAAGGAGTCAACACTAAAAGTGACCAATTTGTTAGTGGGTTGGGACCAAAATCAAAGTAAAAGATGCATGATATATTGGTCAAGGAGAGGTGGTGAAGTGTCATTGGCCTCATTCGCAAGTTTAACTTCTTCTCAAGTTAAGGAGTCACGATCGTCGAAATTTGGGTATTTTGAGAAGTGTACTTGTATTTTCATGTTTCCAAAGAGACGAGGAATACGTCAGTTGCTAGCTCTTCCACTTAGATTAAACATGAGTTGCAAGAAGTTAAACTTTATTACTCTAAGTAACTATGGGGTCCTTGAGATTACATTTGTTTATTGGATCCATTAAGTTGAGTCACCTAAAGAACAATCCATTCAGTTGCCTACTGTAGAGGCTTCTTCTGATAACTTGGCTGTTCAATCTCTAGAATTTGTTCTTGATTGTTTTCTTTACAAATCCAAACCTCTTGTGTTTGGTCTGAGGCCAATAACCCTTTGCCTTTAAACTTTAGCTTTGCCAGGTGGTGAGAGGCCACACAACTAATTATCTTTCTGTTCATTTTTTCCTCCTAAAAGTTTTTTACTTGATTGATAATATTGTCATGTGAACCTATATTATTTTCACTTGTGTCCCGTGCAGGGTAGCAATATATTGTGAAATCACTTGGAGTGCTAATATCAATTCCTTTGTGTTTCAGTCAAATCCTCTTTTGGAGGCATTCGGTAATGCACGAACTGTTAGAAACGACAATTCAAGGTGTGTAGTTACTGCTTACGTTTTGACAGTCATGGTGGCAGATATGAAGTTGCTTTATCGAGTCTGATTGAAATTTGTTAAGTCAGTGATTTTGAATTCACTTATCAAGAAAAGTTTAATTGAAGGTTGTGGAGTCACTAGCATAAAAAAATTTTGGGAATGAAAATTTGGATTTGGAGGGTTAAATCAGAGAGCATGTGCTTGAAATTTTGAGTGTGTAAGAAAATGATGTTGCCAATCCCAATTGGTTTGGCAAAATGACGATGGTGACGATATAAAGTTGGATTTGGGGGATTTTTAAAGAACTTTGGGAGTTCTGAAAAGTCGTCTCCCACTCAAGGAATTGAATGAGTTGTCCTTTCTCTGCCTATCCATCATTTTCCATTTGCTGTGGGCAATCAAGTTAGTAACTAGCGATATTATATCATGCGGTGGTCATTCCATGTTCTTCAGTTACGTGGTAACTACAGCAAATGTGGTCTTCCATTTAAAGGTTTCATTCTTTCACTTTGTTTCTCACTCCATTTGCAGTCGTTTTGGCAAGTTTGTCGAAATCCAATTCGATGCAAATGGTAGAATATCTGGGGCTGCAATCAGAACTTATCTTCTGGAAAGATCTCGTGTAGTTCAGATAACGGATCCTGAAAGGAATTACCACTGTTTTTATCAATTGTGTGCTTCTGGAAGGGTACTCTCTCTCTCTCTCTACAAGTACACACTTGCTTCTGATAGAAGCACACAAACCATTCATGCTATACTTATGTATGTATCACTGCACATAAATGTTAAAATATAGTAAATAAGTCGGACTCAGAGTTTGAAATGATATATGCTTTATGGTTATGACTTTCTTGCCTTGAAAATTCTGTGCCCTTTTACAGCATCGTCTTGATGCTTTTCATTGTTTATTGTATTTTCTGTTTGATGGTTTTTTCATTTAGAGTTAGTTTGGCTGCAGGAGTTGGAATATTAGCCGAGTTGATTGGGTGGTTGTCGTGGAAAACAGTATAGCGCAGAACAGACTGAGAAGAATATGGTTCATGTAGCCAACCTAACTAAGCTTACTTGTGTTGATAGTAGAAGTTAGCATACGAGACTTCAACAGTGTAGGTACACTGTTCTTCATGCTTGGTGATTTTTAAATTGCTGGGCAACTATTTGGAGTAGTTGTGCATGCAGTTTTTGAGTCTAAGATTGGTGACATGAGGCTGGCCTGCTGATTGGAGTGACAACGTGGAACTCAAGTTCTAATTTTAAGCCTGTACTCCTTTGGTGGTCTCGCTAAGCGAAATTCAATGTTTCGAGGCGCCTACAACCAAATAGAATAGTAAACACGTTTCTGCATAAATTATTTTGATTTAGCAAGCCCCTAATTTGTTAAGTGTTTTGTTGGTTCTATATTTAGTTCATATGAGAAGTTGTCAATCGTCACGATAATAATGACATGCTGGTAGAGTGGTGTCTTTTCCATTTGCGAAAATTGTGAAAGCTGATTTTTTGTTGCTTGTCTAATTTTTATCCAGTTAAATCATGACATTGAGACTTACTCCATGTCACTGGCATGCAAAAAGGCTTAGTGAGCCTGACTTGTTTGTCTCTACCATCTAATGGCTTATAACTATAAATTATTGACCAAGGCGGGCCTAGCTTACGTTCTGATTTTAGAATTGACCAGATATTGGCGAGAATGGAGGTTTCGTATATGTTGATATGTAGGTACCTGAATTGTCTTAAGGAGGAATGATTTTTTTCTGCTTATCTTGACGTGCTGAAACGTTCTTGTGTTGTTTTGCTATATGGGTTCTTTAACTTTGTTTTTGGATGAGTACAAAATCAAACAGACATGGAATATATCTGACCCCTTAGTAGTTGGCTTCCTCTCAACTTGTGATCCCTCGATTTTTCGTGGGTGGAAAATCAGTTTAGACTCGTAGAAAGGTGGTCCGGACCAAGTGCATGAACAATTTGAGGGAGGGAGGAGGGAGGGAGGGATTCTGATTCATACTCTTCCTGCTGTCATTCTTTTACTATCTTTGCTGGATTCTCAGGCTTACAGCTTTCTTTTTAAGGAGGCCTTTCATTTTTTCAGGATGCAGAAAATTACAAGCTAGGCCATCCAAGCAACTTCCACTATTTAAACCAAAGTAAGGTCTACGAGTTAGACGGAGTGAGCAGTGCAGAGGAATATATAAAGACAAGAAGGGCAATGGATATTGTTGGTATTACTAATGAAGAACAGGTTTTGATATTCCTACAAGCTTGTTTTTCAAGTCTGTCCTAGGTTTTTAATAGCATGCTCTTCCAGCATGTTTTTCTTCTTTGTCTTATTAAGAAGCCTTCGTGTTGGTTTATTATATTATCAGGAAGCCATATTTCGGACCTTGGCTGCCATTCTACATCTAGGAAACGTAGAATTTTCTCCGGGCAAAGAGCATGACTCATCGGCTATAAAGGACCAGAAGTCTAATTTCCACCTGCAGGTGGCTGCTAATCTTTTTATGTAGGTGGTGATATATCCGAGTTTACTATCACAGTAATATTGGTGTATCTAATCTCGGTTGTCTGAGCTAATCTTGTTTGCTAATTTGTTGAAGGCTCGTCGATCTAATTTATAGTCTTCTAGACGTGTTAGGCTATTTGTTGGCGTGCTTCGCATATATTAAAGTAGTTAACTGAAGCTCCGTACAATTGCATTTTTTTTTCTTGTTGTTTGTGCTGTAACATGAAAACATATTATTGGTAGTCTTTCTCTTTCTAGTGTGCTTGTGTGCTTTGCATATACTAAAGTGGTTTACCGAATCTCCTTACAATGCAATTTTTTTCCTTGATGTATGTGCTGTGCTGTAATATGGAAAAGCATTATTGGTACTCCTCTTTCTCGTGAACTTCTTCCTTTCAGGAATGCTATCAACTCCTTCCTGGTTTTATTGTCAATTCCACTATTATAAAATTAACTTCGAACTAAGGGTGACAATGTCTTTGAGATTTTCTGAGCTCAAAATGAACTCTTGCGACACTTTGGGGCTTTAGATGCTCAAGAGATGAACCATTTACTTTGGATACTGTAATGTTTCTTCACTGATTAAACGGATGTAAGTTTCCTGAGTTGCATTACTGGTCTTTGTTTCTTATGGTTTGCCCCATTGATGAGGCAATCACTGTTATTACAGGTTGATGGCTTCTAAAATCTAAGCATTGAATTGCTTCTTTGTTCAGGTGTGATGTGATTCTTTTGCTGGCCACGCTCTGCACACGTTCGATTCAAACTCGTGAGGGGACCATTGTTAAAGCTCTCGACTGCAATGCTGCTGTTGCTAGCCGGGATGCTTTAGCAAAGACCGTTTATGCTCGGCTGTTTGATTGGTCTGCTGGCTTTACTTGCGATGTTAGGAACCTCTATTTGTTCTGATCCATTTGTCTTCTGTCATTTTAAATCTGTATGGTTTATTTTTTGCTCAGGCTTGTTGAAAAGATTAATAGATCTGTCGGGCAAGATCATGACTCACGGAAACAAATTGGCGTCCTGGACATATATGGATTTGAATGCTTTAAGAATAACAGGTCAAATTTCGTACTGATTATTTTGGCATTCGTTCACCTGTCATTGCCATTTACATAGGACGCAACATAACCTTGTTATAATGGTTTGGATGCTTTTAGAATAACAGGTCAAATATCACAAGTGGCTGTATTTGCATTCCTACTCATGGTATTGCCATTTTATAGAAGTACAACATAAAATTATTGGCCTATTTTATATTCTTCCTCCCCAGCAAATGTTGTGGGGGGAGGAATAAACAAAGATGAGTTTTCTCGATATAATAGTCAAGAAAATCAAAAGCAACTAATCTTAGAAATCCATACCCATCCACTAACACACTCAAGTTGGGTTGAAGGCCCTATCTACAGTTGCAGAGAACATGCTCCTCTCCTTTAGCAATTTATTTTGAGAGTATACCTTCAAAGAGAAGCCGTCTATAGCGTCATTACTTTAGTTCTGAAAATCCCAGCTGGATGACTACTGGGAGAATCATTTTCAAATAAACAATAATGGAGAAGTATTAGTACGTAAATACAAATTGATGTCTGGCCTTTGAGATACAAACTTGGATCTTGTTTATGTCAGCACAAGTATTTGATTGAAGAATCCGAGTTGATTCTTTTTACAAGAAGCCAGATAGTAGAAACGCGAAACCAACACATTGGGCAAAATATTTTGCCTTAAGAATAGTTACATACTTCCTTTGTGTACATACAAGTGGACAAGATGCCATAAGTGAAAGAATGTTCTAGCAGTAGTCAAGATTCTGTGTTTCATCATATGGTTCATAAATGATAGGTCCAATATGGTGGATACAAAGCTCCACTATTTAATACCCATGTATCAGTTTGATTTTCACTGGATTTTGATTCTAATCTTGATTATATTTTACTGATTGATATTTTCCATTTACAGCTTTGAACAATTTTGCATAAACTTCGCAAACGAAAAGCTTCAACAACATTTTAATGAGGTGCACATCTATTCATGAAATTCCAAATAAATTAGTAGGAATATGATGCACACACTTCTACGTGCATTCGTGCATGTGTGTGTGTTCGTGCATGCGCGTGTGCATATTGGAAAAAATAGTGCATTCCCTCATGTTAGTGGTTATGCACAAGACACAATGCACAGAATGTTACCAGATCTTGTAATTAGAAGCACTGTTTACTATGCATCGTGAACCCTGTAAATACTGTTTATGAACATATACTTTACTTTTGTGTTTAACTAATTCCCTAGGAGTGTGTTTGAATGAGGTATTTCAACTGGGGGATTTTACTTTTGCAGAGGGTTTGAAATGTACCTTGAGTGAAATCCATTGCTTGGAAAGTGCAAAAGTGAATTTGCGAAATTCTAGTAAGAATACGAAAGGGGGACATGGGGGGCCAAAATCCCCACTTGAAATAACCACTCTAGACTAGTTTCTTGTCATACCTACAGGAGAACTACGTTCTATAATTCAAGCCTACTTTTGCGCCCCATTTTTTTCTTCTTTCCAGACATTCCTCACACCCCCTCTGTCCTTTTAATATCCCAACAATCTACTTTTCGTCTTTAATTTTAGCAATTCTATAATAGTTTATTCATGTTGTTACCAGTATAGTTGCCCACAAACGTTGCCAAACATCAAACTTCGCAAATTTTGGCACTAAAAAATGTAAAGGGATTTTAAACTTCGGGGTATTTTGGAATTCTTCATCCAAACATACTAAGTTTACTTTTAACCAAATCTGGTATACTGAGTGCCCTGAGAAGTATATTCATGTTTGTACAAACACTAATGTCTGTGTTTTTTATATTGGTCACTTTCTTAACTGTCTATTTTTTATCTTTTTACTTTTTGTGCCCCTTTCAGCACGTGTTTAAGATGGAGCAGGAGGAGTATCGCAAAGAAGAAATCAATTGGAGCTATATTGAGTTTATTGATAATCAAGATGTTTTGGATCTAATTGAGAAGGTTGTCCCTCTAATACTCTTTCCCAGATAGTCTATTATGTTGTGACAGTTCATCAACTGCAATAACCATGAGATTTTTTTAGTTTGTATTGTGATTAAAAACATGAGATGTTGTAAAGCTTGAGGGTGAGACAATTAATTTTCAAGTTGTGATAAGTTCCTGCGATTTGTTTGGTGCCACTTTTTATGTATACCTATGTATGTTTTGGATTATATACTGAGCAACGATTATTAAATTGTCGTGTTGCACTTGTTTTTGCAGAAGCCCATAGGGATAATTGCTCTTTTGGACGAAGCTTGGTACAATATGATTCTCCACTGTTAATTGGTGCGTGTTGCTCTTTAATTTCTTGATTGTAGCTTATCCTTATCCTGATTTTTCTATTCATGCAGCATGTTTCCCAAATCAACGCATGAAACATTTTCGAACAAGCTGTTTCAGAATTTCCGCGGTCACCTGAGATTGGACAAGGAAAAATTCTCCGAAACAGATTTTACCATTTCGCACTATGCTGGCAAGGCATGTCATATGTTACTGGTTTACTAAAATGAGTTGATCTGGCGGTTAAGAAAACATTCATAGTGATACTTCTTCAAATTTTTTTCCTGTAGGTCACATACAAGACAAACTCATTCCTCGAAAAAAATCGTGATTATATTGTAGTTGAACACTGCAATCTTTTGTCCTCTTCCGAATGCCCATTTGTTGCTGGTCTTTTTCCTTCACTACCAGAGGAGTCTTCAAGATCATCGTACAAATTTTCTTCAGTGGCCTCTCGATTTAAGGTACATATCCTTCTCTGTTTGAATTTTAGCTAGTAAAGGTTGTATGCCAGGACTTGAACAAAGTTTAAGGAATTGGCCAACTTTTTGGGTGTCAGGACCACCGAAGATCACTCCCTCCATCTTTTCTCTTTGTCGATATTTTAGATACACACGTTCACACATATGCACTGCATCTTTATCTTCTTCTCACTTTTCATTAACCTCATTGTCTGATATTAAGCAACTGGCGGTCCGCCAAACTGAGTCCTACTTCTTGAATGCGAATAACCCCAATAAAGCAGAGAAGTTCTAAGATTATTTTTTCTTTGAGCAAACTTAAAGATCCTCACTTTCGGCACACCTCATCACTATCGGCAACACCAAGAACCAAAAATTTCGACACCACCGTCAGTCTTGGCATTTTTAGGCTTGAGATCTACATGGGACACGCCGCCAAATTACCCCTAGCGACAAAACTCTGCATCTTAGCTAGCCACCCGACTAGCTGCGCATCGCGGTTGTTCTGCTAGGCTGTATAGGCAGTCAAGGCACCAGGAAACCTTAATCACCAGCTAAAACCAATGGGATAAAATTAATTGTGAAAGTGAAAAACATTTCTTTAACCAATCTACAACTTGAATACGTGGTGGTTGACGAGAGGTGGTATTAGTTGTTGGTGAGGCAGCAGCGGTGGTTGATAGCAGAGGCAGGCATTGCGGGTGGTTGAAGGAAGGAGGTGGTGATGATGGTTGAAGGGAGATGACAATATGGTCGAAGGGAGGTAGTAGGAAATGAAAAATAGAGAGAAGTGGTCATGGTTGGCTGGTGGTTGGATGAGAGAACAAAAGAGAAGGATCTGAAGGACATGAGAATATAAGGAGAGAGTGAGAGGAGAGAACAGTGGATAGGGAGTAAATACGGAGAGAGAGAATTAAGAAAATAGACCGAAAATAACACTCCCCCTGTCCCTAAATAAATGAGTGCTTTGACTTTGCACAAATTTTAATACCCTCTCTGAAGTTATGGCTTTTAATTTTTATTATTTGTTGGTTGTCACACCCAATTACTAGTCATTCCGCTCTCTTTCTGTTTCTCTCTCTGCCTACTTTCTTCTTCCATGCAGCAGAAGGACATTAGTGCATTAGGTGCCTTTAATCTTCCACTTTTGCGAACAACAAGCAGGTTATCTTATATAGGTAGTCTGTTCTTTAAGTAGCTTTGTATTCCACATTTTCCATTGAGACTGAAGCGATACGTAATGGTTCTTGGGTCAAGAGTTCTGCACAGGCCATAGATATCATTAGTAAGAAAAATTTCCTATTTGCCTAACAATATAAAAACCATCAAAGTTGTAGTTTATTGTGGATCTCCTGAGAGGATGATGCTAAGTCCACCTAGTCGCTCACACACTATGCCTTGGCGTACGAATCATCACCTAGGCATGGAATGCGAAGCAGTTTGCCTGGGCCTCTAGTTTAGGCACCTGCCTAGGTGATGGGCTGTTTCATAACATCACCAAACCCACCTTTGCCGCCTTATCGCCATCAAACATCACCACCATGCTTCTCTCAAACACCAATTTACAATTATCGTAAATCAAAGTCAGTTGAAATCATATCTGAATATTAAAATCTGAAACTTGAAATTAGATCTGCAATTCTTGACCACATATCACACCATTTTCTAATGATTCTAATCCTTTGGTTGTTGTCGGAGTTGGAGGTAATTAAAGAATGGCTGCGGCGGGTATGATATCAGGAGGCGGCAGGTGGTCAAATATAGAGTGAAAATGAGAAGGAAGAAGAAGAGCATGTTGTCTGTGGTTTGGTAAATGGAAAAATGAGAAGAAAAAAGCACATGAACTCTCGATGGAGAATACAGGGGTAAAATTGGAAGTGTAAAAAAATGTAATCTAAAATTAGGAAGCAAGCACTTTGTTACATCTCAATAAGGAAAGGAGTTCACTTATTTAGGGAAGGAGGGAGTAGAAGAAGTATCTAAACTTAGAAAGTGAGCAACATTTTTGGGACAGCCAAACAAGGAAAGTTGATCATTAATTTTGGGGCGGAGGGAATAATGTCCCAGATAGGTGCAAAGATGCATACCATGGCCCTACATAGAAAAATTACTTCAAATATGATGATACTGAGGAAACCCAAAATTAAATGAAAACGAATAGGTGTGAAATGTGACCTGTAATGTAATGCATCTTTTATGGTAGTACTCTATGAGACTTCTAGCCAAAAAAACTAGTACGGTGTCCTAAGAGTTTCCGCAAAATCAGTTAGCTTAGAAACAAGCAGAAGCATGAACCAAATCCTGAATCTGCCCAATGCACCCTTTTGTTGGAGATGACATTAGAAATTAGAGAAAGCATGAACTAAATCTTCTACTGACCCATGCACCCTTTTGTTGGAGACGACAATTTAAGGTGAAAAATGCTTATGCATTTGCAATAGTGCGTAAGCTATCGATAGCAGGGGAAAGAGGTTTTTCACGGGAGAGGGGATTATTTATAGTTCTACAGAGTAGTGTATCCTTCAAAGATTAGGAAGGTTGTGGAGCATCAGTTTCGAGGCTACACAGCTGCTTCCGAGGTCCACATGCATGTTGTATGCCTTATCTTTCAATCGCCAAGCCGCTTTGTATTTGAAATGGCAATATGGCAATCTGTTGAGGGTACAAGGCCCTTGGTTCTCAGTCACGCGCTGTAGCCTTAATTCCTCAGAATGAAGTTTTGCGGTCTGTCCTTAAACTTTGTTGTTGAGTGCTTTTGTTTGTGTGTCCACAAGGGTCGGTTGTTGTGACTTTGGTTCCCTTTTTGCTTTGTTTTGTCCTGCGTACTCAGGTTTGGATCTTCTTGTTGAATACAACACCTACTTATACGATTATCATTTATCAGTCAACATTTGGTTTCGGCTTTCTACTTTCGATCTGCTGTAGTTTGTCCTTCACATTTAGCTTGGGTTTCCTTAAAATTTGTGAATTTGTTGTTATCTGATATATGCAACTGCTATTTTATTTTTACTTGTAGCAACAACTTCAAGCTCTCATGGAAACCCTCAGTTCAACAGAGCCTCACTATGTCCGCTGTGTGAAGCCAAACTCTTTGAATCGGCCTCACAAATTTGAGAACCAGAGTATCTTACATCAGTTACGTTGTGGGGTAAGTAGCTTCAGGATTTCTTTGTTTGCATTTGTTTAATGTTTCAATTTCAACTTCGTTCAAATATGGGTTGCACCGTACGGAATTCTAGCTTCCTCTGCAGATTATATTACTTATGACTAACTTTTTTAGTTACGCCTAATCCTAGATGGAATGTAATGTTGTAGGGATCCTATGCTTTTCAATAACATGACTGTCCAGTATTAATAACAAAAAAGTTGTGTATCATTGCTTGGTCACTGTGGTTTCATGAAAATTTTCAATGTTTGTACTACATTTATGGCATGGTTTTATTTGCTTACTAAGTTATTCAGAACCAATTCTATTTTGTTTAGTAGGTGCTTTTAATAAATAAAAATTAACCTGCTAGATAGCATCTTTGACATTATAGTAACTCTCCTGACGGCAGCCCCTATTTTGCCACAAATTTCTGGGAATCTTATCTGTATGCATGGTGGATGCACACTGAGCTTGTTATATTATGTGGTCCTAAGTCCTAACACATACAAGCTCTGGAGTTGCAATCCCCCAACATCATATATGATGAGTTATAAAATAAGAATTTTCTTAGTGGTGCTATAGATAGCGGGTGCTTAGATCTGGTTAGTCTGGTTTCAAAGCTATAGATAGAAGAAATGATTGTGGGCTATCACTTGGGTGAAGGGGCAGTGTCGACACAGCCCAATCCGGACACGGGTATGGGATCCTGTTGGACTCTTCATCTGCTGGACGGACACGCCATGTCGTCTTCTAGCTGAAAAGGGAGGCACAAATCTGCAGATACGGGGTCTGAGGGAGGTGGAGATAGAAGAAAGAAGATGATCTGAAGCTTTTTAGAATTGGGAAGTAGATCTGTGCAGGAAAAAGGGATCTGTAGTCAATCTTATATGAAGTACTATTTGTATAAAATGTTTTAGCCATGTCCCAGGGTCCGTGTGCACATTCCGATCCGTGTCTCCGTATATTCATTGTCCAAAATAGGAGAGTTCGACATTCGGACGCATATCCAATCCGGACACCAACACCGAGTCCATGTAACGTAGGTTGGGCCGTTGGGGTTTAATTATGCAAGGCGCCCCTAAGTTCATCCTTGGTAGAATTAGCAACATAGAATTTGTTTAGCTATCTTGCACCACAAACCACATAACTGCGTCATTTAACACCCTCTGACCAAATTCCGGTCAAAATTTCCGTCGGAGTGATGAGGTTGCAAAATTGTCATGGATATTAGGGGGATGTAACAATTTGCATAATAGTGAAATTTTATGCAATTATTTCTTTTTTTGGCATATGTCGAGCTTAAGCTTCTAGACCAATTCATGATGTTTTTTGTGTTTAGGATCTTTGTTTCTTAAGATACTCGGTTCAAGTCTTCTGCTAGGATTGGTTCTCTAAAATGTCTTTGAGACCAGCGTACACCTTACCACAGAAAATTATTTCAGCGTACAGCTTCAATGGCTGTTTATCCCTCCTAGACTTTATATTCTCTGCGTAATAATGTGAGATGAAGTTTGCGTACGAAATCAAACGGACTGAATGAACTTGGACTACCTCCTAGGAAGATTCTATCTGCAGGTTAATATAATTAAAGCTATGTAGGCTGTGAAGAGTTCTGTTGTCAGATCATATATCATAATTGGTGTTTATCATTTCTCTTGCTGGTTTTGAATTTCTTTTCCCAGCTTGTCATGGCGTATTGTCTGTATGTCATGTTTACAACAATTTTTGGTGGTGATGTTATGTTGCAGGGTGTGCTAGAGGCTGTTCGGATAAGTTTGGCGGGTTATCCTACTCGAAAGACTTATGATGAATTTGTAGATCGATTTGGGCTTATTGCCATGGAAATTATGGACAGAAGGTAGGTTTCAGTGTTGACTGTCTGTAGTAATTGTTTGTTGTATTTTCTGGTGTTATGCCTCATTTGTGGTTTCTATTCGTGTTCCTTGGAAAAAGTTCTTCTGGATAGTTATATCTTGATAATTACTCTTTCTCCTATGTTGTTTAATACATATATGTATATAGTATGTAGGATTCACTCAATCTTGTTTCTGGATACAATCTCATGGTCTGCTAGTATTAGATTCATGACTTTTATCATAGAGAATTGAGCATTTATCCTCATATTAAGAATAAGATTAACCCTGACGGGAGTATACCATGGAAAGGGGAAGACACAAAATAGCTGTCGGAAAGTTCCAACAATTGATTTGTTGTATATGAACACAATATGGAACAATGAGGTAATAGCTCAAGCTCCTTCAGATCCATGATCCTGATCAAAGGCTGCTCTATGTTAGGTGCTGATGTCCAACCCATGGTTCTATTGCTCGTTTTGCAAACCACTTGGTGCCCAAAGGTTAAACTTAGACGTGGTGGTGTTGATTACCACGATAACTTGGTCCTGTGCCAAACAGATCTGTGCTGTTACTTCTCTTGGCGCATATTATCATTGACCTCTGCATTAGTTAGATATGTAAAGTACTAATTCCCTTGCTGATCTGCTGAAGAGATTTATAGTTAGTATCGTTCGATACATGATACGTGTCGTACAATATGAGATGATACACTCCAAAAAACAATACGATATTCCTTTCATTTTAGACCTTTACCTGTATCACAGCCGTACGATCCTGTATTGCTTCTGTATTGCCATATCGTTCCGTATCGCATGACACAGCCAATACATCATACTGAAAGAAATGTTGTATCTGGGTTGGGTTTATCAGACCCAGATCTTGAAAAAAAAAAGGATTTTTGGGTTCTTTTCTGGCCTTTCACTCTCGAAAAATGATCGTGTGGCCTGCGGAAAGTGCTCTAGGGCTGTTGTATTGGCCACCCAGTGCTTCTATCTCAGTGACCAATGGCAGTTCTTGGGGTTTTCTCTATTCAAATTTGACGAAGACACTGTTATCTGTGTAGCGACCAGGCGATTGTATTGGTCCTAACTAGCTCTGGTATTCTTTTCTTCATCGACAATGGTTGAGTTTGGAAGCTTGATCTGGAGTTCTCCTCCATTCTAAGTTGGCAAAACGTTTTTGTCGAAGCTGTTCTTGGTCTCATGCCTTTTCTCTGTCTGTCGATTCATAATGTCTTCTATCAATTCATAATGTCTCAAGCTTTTTGTGACTTTTTTGCGTGTTCTGGACAGTTGACACTCAGTACTACAAACTAATGCAAGGAAATCTCTTTTCCTTAAACTGTATTGCATTTGATTTGGAAGGGGGTATCCTCTGTTTTTTATACTTCTGTGCTCTTAGGTTGTCATATATTGATGCATGAATGCATATTTTGTTCTATGGCTATCTGTTATATGTTCCCATATGTTTTACATTTCGATATTTCACGCTTGTCCTATTCTATATGATATCTAAAATGCGCATGAAATAATTGAATTGTACCTTACAATACGCGATATGACACGTTATGTGAGAGATAATAATGACATTTAGATGCGCGATTCATATTTTGATATGAAAACTATGATTTATTTGGAGGAACCTCCTGGATTTGTTGCTGAGGAGTCGTCTTGGATGGTATGTCTGCAAAGGACAACCTATATATGACTCCACAAGCGTGGTGGGCTTTATCTCATGGTTCTTGAGTTCGGTTTGAACCAGTGTGGCGGCGGTCATTCTCTATTGGCATTGAGAATTCACTAACAGGTAGAACTTGTATAGTTTATGGCCGTGATATTCTAATCTCAAGTCATGGTAGTAGAAGTGTTATAAAATTGAAAGGAAAGTTGCAAGCCAAAGACTAGGGGACTAAAGTGTATCTTAGCTAGCTAAAGACTTGGGGACTAAAGTGTATCTTAGCTAGCTCAGTCAAGCTAGGGTATTTGCTTATTTCATCAAAAGTATATTCTAGAGTTACTGATTGAAACAGAGATGTTAGGTCAAAACCTTGGAGACAGCAATGGATCCTATTTAAATGTTGCAGCAGAATGCGGAGACCTAATAACAGATCCAGAAGGTGTGGGAGCCAATTTAAAATATTAACAAAAGGGGGAGGCTGATAATCTTTCCTTGATAGCGTTGGGAGCCAATTCTTGTCCACTTGTTCTACTCATTTGGTGGCTGTTATACATATTTTACAGTACCTCCAGGGTGTGCAGCAATGTGTTTTGTTATGCTGTAAAATTGTAATCATGGGCATGCTTGAATAGAAGGGCTTACAGAGGCTACCGGCAAGGTCACCCGTCCAAAAGGCGATCTGCTACTGGATATTGCATCTCATTGCTGGAATTCGTGTTTTGGAAGAGCAAGAAATACTACGCTGTTGTTAGTTTGGTGCAGATCAATCATGGCTCATGCTATATGTGAGTTGGTGTGGATGCAGTAGCCTTATTTGTATACTACAAAGGCCTTGCAAATGTTTGCATGTGCGTTGACAGAGGAGTGGCAAGGAGATAAGAAGCTATTCAAGAAATATATAGTTCTTTGAATCTAAAAGTTCAGTACGTGTCGTCCTCTCTCAGTTAGTAATTGAAGAGATGGAAAATGACACCTTAACCATTTACATTGCATCAGATTCAGTTCCCTACGAGCAGATTAAAGCCATATTCAAGTCGATTACGACTTTGTTCTATGAGAAGCTTGAACACAGTTCATTGAAACTAAAGGTAGCCAAATGGGCTGTTGGGTGTGTAGGGTTTATATGTGCACATAAGCCGTTGAATGGGTTAATTGGGTTGGTTTTATTGGAAAAATTAGAAGGGTGGCCCTTCAGCACTCTTAATTCTACTTATGGCATTCCTGTGTAGATTTTCCTGGTTGTAATGTGTGTATCAGATTAAGTTAGCATTAGCAAAAATGGAAGTGGAGATTGAGCAGTCTATAATAAGATATGAGGAAAAGAAATATACTGCCTGGTCATGCTACCCAAATAAGACCGTGCTTGTTCACATCTAATAAGACCGTGTTTGCTCACATCTCTGCCATCAAGACTCGAAACCCATAGCACCAAGCCTGAGATTTAATCAATGCCACTCTTCTAATGCGTCAGACCACCAAAGGTCTAGTACTACAACCAACTCTTCCTCATCATTGAGAGTTTTATTTCACATATGGAGATGAGTGTCCCTTTATTTTGTTAGTTGTTTTATTTTGTCAGCTTAATCCCTTCTATTTGGTTTGGCTTCAGCTATGATGAAAAATATATAACAGAAAAAATACTGCAGAAACTGCGTCTTGAGAATTTCCAGGTATGCTTTCATCAAAAATCGTATTATGGTTCCTGGTAATTATGCATCGCTATGTTTAGTAATAGATTGGCTCACAACCTTTCCTTTCGCAGTTGGGAAAGACCAAAGTTTTTCTTAGGGCTGGTCAGATAGGTGTTTTAGACTCCCGACGTGCTGAGGTTTTGGATTCTGCTGCAAAGCGCATCCAGGGTCGACTGCGGACATTTATTGCACGCAGGAGCTTCATCTCGAGCAGGGAAACTGCTGTTTCTCTACAAGCATACTGCAGAGGTAGTTTTTGTTTACAAAATCAATTATTTATATTGTAATGTAGCTGAAGCTCCTCTTGTGGAAAAGACACACAGAATCCCCTAGCTTAAATGGACTGTTTTATCCATTTACTGCAAAATTGATCTGGAATTGAAAGCAAAGAAACTGGCAGGTGCCTTGGAGGCGTGGCATTTAGTAGGTTTCTACTTATGGCTGCCTGTGTTCAGTGCATGTTACGAGATGGCGTTTGCTGTTAGTTACGGCTTCTTGAAGTTTTGGCACTGCCCTGACAGGGTCAGATTTGTGAGTGGTTTTGAATGATCCAGTTTGTCCAAATAAGTTTTGGATGCTTGTTCGGCGTCACCAGTGTAGAGACTAACCTTAGTCACTTGTGTTCTGCTTGAAATACTTTTTTCTTCCCCAATCCGCAACCAACGATTGCAAGATCGGTTTATATCGTGGACTTGTAAAATAGGTATAATTGAAAACATGAAAATCTAGTCAATGAACCTTCAATTTAGGAATGATCCAGTTGGTCCAAATAAACTTTGGATGCTTGTTCTGCCTCAAATAGTGTAGAGACTAACTTTAGTCACTTGTGTTCTGCTTGAAATTCTTTTTTCTTCCCCAATCCGCAATCAAAATATTGTGGACTTATTATAGGTATAATTAAAACATGAAAATTTAGTTAATGAACCTTCAATTTATGAACCAACAGATAGTATGTTCTTATTTCCTAGCTTTATAATTTTGTATGTGTAATGGGTCTATTTCATGTCTAAGCAATGGTTGCAACTATATCTTGTTAGTAGTAAATGCCCCACATGAGAAGAACAATTTCTTCAAGGCTGGAAAAGTTTACCTTTTTCTGTGGCATGTAGTAGTGCCATTCAAACTAGTAGTCACATTGGGAAACCCTTAGAAAAACAGTGGCCTTTGAACAAAAATCGAAAATGAACCTTAGCATGGTATTACTGAAAAACCTTACCACGCGCAACCATGAGGAAAAAGGATAAAAGGAAGATCTCTTTTTCTTCTTGCTGACAACTGCTTTATAAGCTTTCTAAGAAAAGGTTTAATCTAGATATTTTGTGTACATGTTTCTTACTTTGTTCGTGTGTGGCAAGCCCTTCCTTTGAGTAGGCCAACAAGACATGTAGAGGTGTCAAATGGGCTGGGCTTGGGCCGGCCCGGCCCAAGCTCATCGGGCCAACAGCAAAACGGGCCGGGGCTGGGCCAGGGGGGCTGCCAAACGGGCCTGGCCGGGCCAGAATCTGGGGATATTTGGGCCCAGTCCAAGCCCAGGCCCTAGGCCCAACATTTAGGGCCGGGCTTGGGCGGGGCCCGGGCCCAAATTTATTTTTTTTATTTTTTTTGCATTTTCTTGTTATTCAAGGTAAAGGCTTTAATTACGGTAATTTGTTATTGTTTAAGCAAATTGTACTCTAGGCATGTCCAATATTCACAATTTAACGAACCTAATCTTTATCCTTATATTTCATTATAAATCATATATATTGAAGATAAATGTGTTTATAGGCCCTCCTCCTTTTATCCGGGCTTGGGACCGGCTGCTTGTAAACAAACAGGCGAAGTTACCTATTTTTTTATATATACGAAAAAATATCTATCTTGCTTGTAAAAATTTATTATATTATATATATATATATATATATATATATATATATATATATATATATATGAAAAAAAACTATATTTTGTGAAATTTTATTCTTAAAACTTAAGAGAAGGAAAATAAAAAGAAATTACCTAATCATCCGGAAGTACTTCAATATCCGAGTCACTGCTCTTCCTATCATCAATCGGTTTATCTTGCTCGCGGTATTTCGCATCAAGATAATCCTTCCAACATACACATAGCTCGAGCGACTCGGGGTTAAGACGACTCCTCCTGTCATCCAAAACCCTCCCGCTCGCTGAAAATGCCGACTCTGAAGCAACCGTGGAGGCTTGCACTGGCAGTACATCCCGTGCAATTTGGGATAAAGTTTTATACATGTTTTGATTTTGTTTTCAAAAATTTAACAAATTAAAATTAACCTGTTCTTGCATTGATAAATCAGAATAATGATCAGTATTTGAATATACACCAATCTCATTAAAAGAGGAAAAAGTAGACGAACCTGCCGAATTAGAAGT
Source organism: Escallonia herrerae (assembly GCA_033070095.1). Lineage (NCBI taxonomy): Eukaryota > Viridiplantae > Streptophyta > Magnoliopsida > Escalloniales > Escalloniaceae > Escallonia > Escallonia herrerae. The sequence goes on along the minus strand of JAVXUP010000767.1, from coordinate 282,288 downwards.
ACCTTCACCTGGTAGTTGTCTTGCTACTAGATGTTCAAAGCCCTTAAGGTATGGCGCATAATACCTCTCAGCAGTCGATGATGAAGCTCGTCCGCGCACGTCAGCAGAATTACGATAGAGGTTGAACAATTCCTCAAATGTCTTGCTCACTTTCGCTGTGAGTGCGGTTGTATCCTCTACTGGGTAGCACATTAATTTCGATATCTCTTGTATCGAGACGTTCACGCCATGCAACTTTAACCTAGGATCTAAACAAGTAGCCACAGCAAAAATAACAGGCAGTTCACTCCAATATTTATTAAACTTTTTATCCATCACTTTTACTATTTCCTTAAAGGGTCCTATATATCTCCATTTTGTTAACATTGTAGCCATCTTGAGAATTTCTATTACAGCGAGAGGAGAGGTGGGATAGTACGTACCAGACAATAAATTGGTAGACGTGTAAAATACCTCCAAAAATTCAGCTAGGTATGTGGCCATCTGCCATTCCTCTTGAGTTGGCAAGCCGGCTGGGAACAAGGTTAGTAGAAAATGCGTATAGACTTCTCTGTATGCCAGAATGTGTAAAAGCATATGGTATGTAGAGTTCCACCTGTGGACCACATCTGTAACTGCTCTCCTGCGAGGCATATTATATTCAACACACAACGTTTTAAATTGTTGTGTTCTCGGACTCGAACTATTAACATACGCTGTCATACCCCTCATTTTGACAAGAATATCTCCTGCAGCAGCTAAACCATCTTGAACAATTAAATTAATTATATGACAAACACAACGAACATGAAATAATTTACCAGAAAGTACAGGTTTGAGGCTCTCCTGTAAAGCATCAACAGCAGCTGTATTGTTAGAAGCATTATCAAAACTAATACTCATAATCTTATCCTTTAATTTAAATGTGGTACATGCTTTTAATATAATACTAGCAATGTTCATTCCATCATGCGGAAAAGGAAAGAGCTCGAAAGCGATGATTCTCTTGTGCATAATCCAATCTGCATCAATCCAATAGGCCGTCACACAAGTATAACTAACAAAAGTAAACAGAGATTGCCAAATATCAGAAGTAAGACTAACTTTTCCGTCGGAGTGCATCGGATCTAGTTGTGTTTCTATGAACCTTTTTGTACAAAGGTTGAACGTATGTGTTCATATATCTAGAGTGCTTAGCATTATCGGCAAAAGAAAAGGCTTGTTCATCGTGAATAACAAATTCAGCGAGACCGTCTCTTTGCTCTCGCTGATTATAAACAAATAACTTACCGTCAAAAGATAACTGCGTTTGGGTAGGTTCGACGTGGCCTTGTCGAGGTGCACACTGAGGGTAATGCCTGTTAAGATGTCCATTACCACTACCAGACGAAAATAATTTAGCACAGTACTTACATCGAGCTTTTCGGATGCCGTCCACCATAACTTCATCAAAATGATTCCAACACTCGGCTTTCTTTTTTTTTCCCTTTTGGACTTCTGGCTCATTACCGGAGGCATTGCTCGGCCCTTCTTCATCATGACCAGGCATAGGGTTAAGATTATGCCACGGAGTAGTAGCTTCGCCAACCGAGCTGCGTCCTTGACTATAATGCGGGGGGTCTTGATCAGGCGTGTATTCAAAATCTGGAATGTTTTGATTGAACTCCCAATTGGCTTGGGTATCTATCATACAGCCTGTACTCATTCGTCCAGGAACGAATGGTTGTGGTGGTGCTTGGATTGGTGTTTGTGATGGCCGTGGTGCTGGCGCTCGTGCTGGTGGTGGTGTTTGTGATGATGATGATGTTTTTCGTGATGATGATCCACGCTTCAGTTTCTTCAGCATATTTGACGCTAAACTTTTTTACTAGATTGAAAAATAAAATTAGTAAGAGTAACTAAATACACAAGTATAAGAGCAGTAATTAGTAATTAGAAATAACAATTAAAAGAATTAAAGAGTAACAAATGAATCACTGAGGGTAATTGGAGAGAGTTAGTAATTAAAAAAAATTTAGTAATAGTAATTGATAAATATAAAAATTCACTAATTACTAGACAAAAGAATTAGAGAGTAACAAATTAATAAGAGTGGTTAGTAATTAAAATTTAGCAAAAGTAGTAATTAGTAAACAAGAGTAATAATAGCAAGAGTACTAATAAGTAAATAAGAGTAGTAATTAGCAAGAGTAGCAAAGCTTGTAGAAATGTAGAATGTTTATATAAGAGAGAGTAAGAAGATTGGTGTGAAAAATTAGAGAGAAATTGTGTGAATTTATAGATTTTTGAAACTTCACAAAAGACCAAAATACCCCTAAAAACTATCCGTTTATAGTTGTTGGGGAGGGTAAGAGTGTAAAAACCTTAAAAGAGTTGAAAAAATTAACTTGGACCAAAATATCCCCCAAACTAGCCGTTATTTTGCTGTTGGGGGGTAAAAGTGGAATTTAGGGGAAAAAAAGGGAATAAATCCGTTGGGGGGAAAGGGTGGGAAAAAGTGAATTTGAAAAGTAAAGAGGGGGGCCAGACCCGGGCCGGGCCAAACCCGGGCCATTTCCGGGCCACGGTTCGGGCTTTTTCGGGCCAGGCTTGACCTGGGCTTTTTTCTCGGAAATTCAGGCCTGGTCCAGACCCAGGCCCTAAGCCCTAAAAGACCGGGCCTTTATTGTTCATAAACAGGGCCGGGCCAGCCAGGGCCAGAAAGGGGCCTGGTCGGCCAGCCCGCGGGCCGCCCGGCCGGTTTGACACCTCTACATGAAGGTAGTGGAGATGAGGAGGAGGAATGAGATCAAAAGCTTTTCTAAAAAAGTTATGAGTGCAGTCATCTTAGAGGGATATGCCATCTTACTCATTGGAAATATCCAAGAACTAGTCCCGACCAGTTTGCTGCTAGACTAGGATCATCTAAAAGTTCAAAGAAGTACAAGTAACTTAAAAAATTTCAACTACTAAATCTGTTACAGCCTTCGTCTTAGATGCATAAGGAAGTGACTCTCCTAATTCACTCTTTAAAACTTTGGCAAATTCTTCTGTTATTATTTTTTCAAGCAATGACTGCTGCGACATACTTATGATGCTCCTTTTAATATTTAAATCTAGTATGCTTCCCAGTTTATCTTTTTTAACGTGTCTTGGATCAATGGCCTATTAAGTTGCGTCTTGTGTTTCATTCTTCTTTTGGTTTGGATCAAGACTCTTGAAAAGTATGTTTTTCTTGTGCAGGCCATCTGTCTCGTAATTTGTATGCTGCAAAACGAGAGGCAGCGGCTGCCATTTCAATACAGAAATATACCCGAAGATGGCTGCTAAGACGTGCTTATAGGACACTTTGTATTTCCTGCACACTGATACAGGCTGGCATACGTGGTTTTTCAACTCGTCAAAGATTTTTGCATAGAAAGGAATATAAAGCTGCCACTTTAATTCAGGTGACTCTTTCAATGGGCTTCCTGGATATGGTTACATGTTTATATATATATATATAAGCTGATCCATTGCTCGCGCTAGCAACTTGAGTTAAGTTGCCAGCGCGATCTGGCCGTCCACGCGTGATCTGTGGACGGTCCAGATCTTTTTTTTTATGTTTTTTTAAAGTCCGTCCATTACATTATGTAGCGGACAATTTTGTGACAAAAATACCCCTTGCCCGTGTGATTGACTGCGCACTTTTGTGTCTCCACTACATTATGTAGCGGGCTACACATAATATAAAAAAGCAGTAACTTTTGAGAATCTCGAGATCTGTATGGACTTCATCTCTCTCTCTCTGTCCAGATCTGTTTGGGTAAGTAAGACTCTCTCTCTCTCTCTCTCTCAATGTGGGCACTGTACTGGTCTATCAGTGCCGACGGCCTGCCTCAGCTGGGGGTTCCAGAGCGGCAACGGTGGTGCCACTAGATTGTGATCGCGAAGTGGGGGTGCTAAGTGGCTGATAAGTGGATTGTGTCGTCGGGATTTATGGAAGAATTGTAGAGGCTAAGGCCCTCGTGGTTGATCGTAGGGAAAATGATTGAACGGTGGTCTTCATGGTTGATCGGAGGGAAAACCTTTAATTGAAGACACTTGAAATCGCCGGTTACTGGGCGAGCAATGGATCAACAGTGTTTGAAATCCCGACGTGTTTTTGCTGCCGGGAGTGGTGGCAGAACCGAGAATTGCAGCGTACGAAGCGGAGACTTAGGGCGGAGGGTGCCGGAACCGGCGATTGTCACCGTCGATTGCTTCAAAGACGAGATCATACTGTTCGAAGGCTTGGACTTTAAAAAAAAAGATCAATTTTGACACGAATCCTACAATTTTTGCGGGTTTGTTTACCATTAAGTAACAACACAAAGCCTGATGTTTTGGTATATTCGATGAATGATGGAGGTGATCAAACTTTCTGGTGCATGAGAGAGAGATTTATTACTGAGATAAGTGCAGAGCAGAGAGAAAAAGTGGTGAAATAAGACTGCTTATTGGACACATTAATGAGAGAGAAAAAGTCAGCCGAGAAGGACTGGTCAAGGGTATTTTTGTCAAAAAATAGTCCGTCACATTATGTGGCAGACAGACTTTAAAAAACACAAAAAAAAAGAGATCTGGACCGTCCACAAATTGCTAGCGCGAGCAATGGATCAACTCCCTATATATATGTGTGTGTGTTAGTTTATATAAGTTAAGACTCAAGGATGAACAATTTAAGCCTAAAGGAGCACTAGTAGAATACATTCAGAGAGAATCAACCTAGATAGTTTAGATACCGACAATGACGATGAATAACTGCACATCGAATCATAATGATAGTGGTAGTGGAAGATCAGAATCTAATGTTGCCTTGGATGGGGTAGTGTGTCGGTCCAAGTAGTTGGGATAAATGTTAAGCGTCTAAGTGTCAAATCTCTCTAATTTACAAAACCAAATCTGATGAAGTGTCTGTCACATCCCATACCCTTGTCCAACTGTCAAGCAGTAATATAACCTACATTAAAATTTCTGTGTTAGCCCATAAAAGTATAGGAATGCATACTGCACTAACACAAAAAGGGACGAGATGCAAGTGGGTCTTCTAGAACCAAAAAAATTGTGAAACCAGAGCTCTGATGCCTTGTTAAACCACCACTTACTCTGAAAGCTTAGCTATCAGAGAATGTACCCAACAATGCGCACAATGCTTTAAGGTTGCACATGAGCCATAACATGTCTCTTTTCCCATCAGCTAATCAAGGCTTTCATTGTTGTAGTAATAATCCAATCAATGTCATACAAAAGAAGGGACAAGTTCCATAATTTGTTTGTAAATCCTGATATAGCAAGATTTGGCAAGAAATCTTCCAACATCAGCTTGCAATGACCTTTTGTCCATAAGGCTGGGGGCAAAACCTAAGTACAATACCTGAATGCATAGTCTTCCAGGGTCTAAGGATACGTAAGGTAAAAAGGATCTGCAGAAATTAAGGGAAGGGGAGGGGGGTTAGTGTTTCAAAAAGGTCCAAAAAGGCGACGTGTTTTGGGCACGAGCTGTACAGAGAGAGGACGATTTAGCAACGTGATGACCTCTTTGTGCAAGTGGTCAATACCAGGGCAGTTGTCCCCTCCATCGTCCTTTTTTAGAATATTGAAAGGATCTAATCTTCCCACTTTCTCTGTGTTCCACCCTGTCCAGACCTCCAACCTATGTATCCCCACCAACTCCATGGACTCCACCTCCTTGACTGAATTTTCGGCACTACCCATCAAATTGGAGTGTGAGATGAGTGGGTGCAATAAGTCAAGCCCGAGAAATGTACGATAAGAACTGTACACTCGGCAGAGGTTGTCTCTGCCAGTTGGCAATTTATATCGCCTAGCTTCCCACTAATAGGTTAGCCAGCTCATTCTCATTAACCAAAAAGCAATGTTATCATGTTTTGCTTCCTTGAATATAGTGTACGTATTTTAAGTCCGCCTCTTTAAGAATGAGCACTTGCTTTTCCCTGTACATTAACAACCCCTTTCAACTGGATTTACTTCTTCTTGGAAATACTTAGGGTCCGATTGGCAAACGGAATTGGAATTAAAATTGAGAATTGCAATTCAATTCCAATTCCCATGGAATTGGAATTGACTTGGAATTGATTAGAATTTGTAATTCCATTGATTGGTTAGCACAAAAAATTAGATTAAGAATTGAAATTGCTAAAGTAAAAAAAAAAAAAACAAGAGGTAAATATTCAAAATGGGAGTTTGATATTTGTCTCACTAAATCATATCCAACAACACTTCCCGCCCCGCCCCAGCCCACTGAACAAAAGAAAAAGAAAAGAAAAGAAAATACACATAAGATGACTTAACTATAAAATGAAAAAATACAACTAATCCATAAGCAAACTTGAATTTGCAACCTAACAGTTACATATTAGAACTTCAATTATCTGCTAGTACTTGACAACAAGAAAATGTTCTCAAATATAGGAATGTGCTTAGACTTAACAAAAAGAAGTGGCTTTTAAAAGTAGCAAGTGATTAACAAATTAGATCTCTACTAGTAAGTAAGAAAATAGCTCCTAAAAAACTAAGCTCGAAAACAATTCAGAGTATATAAGTTCCTTGTTGGCTCCATATCTTAAGTCTTATGACTGCTTATTTGAATCAATAACCATGGCTTCCTCAAGTGAAATGGAAGGGACATGAACGACTCAAACTTCCTCCCATTCCTAGTCAGCACGTCATAAGCTTTGAGCAACTCAAGCTGATCCAAATCTGGCATTTCTGATAACTTCTCATATGAAATCCGCACTTGCAATTGTAGCTTTGAGAAATTGAGCACAGAGGAAATATGAAGAAGTAAACCCTCACAAGTCAAATTCATACACAAGTTAATTTAACTTTTCCTCAATGATGTGAACACAACAAGGTTACATTTCAAATTGTTACTCTTTGTTTATAATATCCCGGAGTTAAGGTAGCCAAAGAGTACAGTAAAAACAGAAGAATGCTAGCACGGTAGAAAATGCTTCACCACTCAAAGCTGAAATGAAGAATGACCGATTTAACGAGTTTAAATTAGAGCCAATTGACGAAATACACTGTGGTACAACAAAATGAACATAACCAAGCCCATGAAAGGTAAAAAGCTTGAAAGCAAAGAACACGAAGTAGAAACAGTGCACAGAGGACATATGAAAGAAGTAAGCCGTCACCAAGGCAAATTCATAAATATTAAAATCTCATTTTTTTTCCAAGAAGTATACACACTACACAGGAATGCTACATCTGATTATCTCACATTGTTTTTATTTTTATTTTATTTTTTTCATTTTTTCTCCCCTCAATGAGAACTCTCGATTGTCAACACCAAGACCATACAACATACAAACATATTTCTCCAGTAATCCACTAAAGAAGTTCTCCTTCAACTTCCTGAAATTATCCGTTCTTCTTCAAGTATTTCTTTGTCAAGTACTTAAGATAGCTGAAAGACAAGAAAATCAGATGAACATTTTCTGTGCTAGTACTAATGTCTCTTTTCTGGCCAAAAGTTTGCACCAGTGCCTTTTGTGAATTGCCGCCCTGACTGTCCTACGCATTGTTTTTATAAGAACTTCCCTAAGAAAATGGTCAACTCATCTGCATAATTGTAACAAAATGCTAGATTGCATAAACTGCGTCCATCACAACCATGGTTGAAGCTATGTACAAACACAGAGAGATTGCAGCACTGTAGTAGCTTATGCGTACGTAAAGTATACATGGTCCACAGAACCATCCTACACAATCAAGGTAGGGCTAGCTAGGGAATTGATCCTAGCCCTAATAACTGAACTCGGGATAATTTAGATGATTTTCGACTGGCTTATTTGAAACTACTATTTTCAGGTGGTGTTCACTTTGATCAATCCACCTTGGAGTGAACTTGTGAACACAAAGTTAAGTTGAGTTCTAGATCTGGGAAGTTGGTTTGATTAGGCAGTACGACACAATGATGACTGAAAATCTTGGGTCAATGACACTAATAGGACTTTTAACCACGTCATACCTGCTTCTTTGCTCTAGTGTGCAACTTAACGTCGTTTCATAAACGTCGTTTGTTTTTGAGTCACGTGTGACAACCAGCAGAACTACATCCATGGAACTGCATTGTACTTCTGTTTCATAAATCATGTGTGATATGTTCCATTGATTTGGTCCCTCCCAAAGACTCCTCCTTAAATTCCAATCCTGATTGAAGTCCCTCTACACTGACCGTTAAGAGCTTATGGAAACAGAAAAAAAAAGCAACCCTTTACCCTCCAACACCGTATAATGGCCGCAAAAAAGTGCTTGCAGGCTTGATAATCTAGAAACCGGAACTCTTACGCAGTGGTCAGTTGCTATACTCGAGCTGAAATAGTCGCATTGTATTGAAGTCACTGCCATGGTAGTAATGAGTCTTTTCAGTTTTTTTATTTATGGAAGATTTTTTATTTTTAGACTTGAGTGAGATTACTATTAAGAGTTTTTAAGAGAACAAATGATTGTATACGACAGTTGATACCAAAAGATAACCTAACTACGGAGTATATAACAAGTAGTAAGACAAGAAAAGCCTGCACATTGTGCTTCTCTTCTTGATTAAACTGATGATATGTCAGTTCTAATATGATGAATGGGACTGTTTAAACAAATGGAGGGATTTAGGTACCATGGATATGGACAAAGAGTTGTCAAAGGGAATACGGTGGCCTGTGTTGAAATAGATTTGGCTGCTAATATTCTTCTGAAACAACATCAAGTTGCAACTGAAAAAAGCTGAAACGGTCATATGATTAATGGTAGGGGGGCAGGGGGCTAATGCAGCCCACATCCAGATAGTAGATTAATGAAGCCATCAGAAGTAACTGAAAGTCGAGAAAGGGAAGTAGGTTGGATGGAAACCTGTGTGTGTGATTACCAGGGTTCAAAAAACAGACTAAGCAAAATCTTTGTCGGGCATTTCGTCGAACAGTTGGTGTGCATTTTTTAGAGCATCCTAATTTGGCATAAAGAGATACCAAATGGTCACCAATGAACCCATCTCTGTAATTCAATGATTTCACTACTTTGGCATGAATGGCCCGACGAGAGGAGGAGGAATGACAGGACGTTATGGCGAAAAAGAGATATTGAAGAAAGGATTCAGGGTTGGAGCTTGGTTGGGTATGAAGACTGTTCTAGAGGAGAGAAGATCACTAAACATCCTCCCAAGACTGGCATTATAATCATGAACAAGCAAGAGAAGAAATGCTGAAAATTATCTCTCGGCTAAATCCATTTGAAACTGAAATGCAAAGCAAACTTCCTTTTGAAATTAAAATCACAATCAATAACAAAGTAAACCAAGACAAACCCAACCTAAAACCAAAGCAAATTTAGCATAGATGTTTTACTAACTTAGATGGGGATCGCTGCCGCGAAAAAGCGTAGTTGCCTCCGTCGCCGTCGGTAACACGTTGCCTCCGTCGCCGTCAAAATAGTAGATGGTAGCCGCCACCGTTTGCACAGTAGACTGTCGCTACCGTGGCGAGGTTGATCAAAGATGAGAGGAGGAAGATAGCTTGAAGAAGCAGCGTGGGCAGAGGGCCAGAGGCTGTGAGCGGTGAGACGAAGAGAGAAAAATATAGTGGGCTGGAATTCTAAATTTCATATTGGGCCATAAGAATTGAATCATGAGCCTTGTAGTGCATTTTAAATTCTTTAGAATTGGGCTTGAATTGCAATTCTAATTCCAAATATACCGTCCAATCAACAGCATTATAATTCTTAAGGTCCAATTCCTAAATCTACCTCAATTCCAAGACTAATTCCGTGATCCAATCGGACCCTTATAGAATATCTCTCACAAGGCTTTGAACATACTATTTTTCAAGGTTCAGCTATGTATCACAGATGATAAATGTGCCATTCTTATTAGGTTCATAGTCTGAAAATCATTGAAATTTTCGAAAAATGGCTCTTCAGATGTTTCTTGTGCTAGGCATTTATTGCTTGTGCTAATGTGTTCTTTCAGGATTTTATTCTATTGCTTAAGCAAAAATGATCAGTGTGTAGTATTCTTTGGGTTCAATAACCTATCCTAGTTACAGGTTATACAGCAATTGCTTTGTGCATAGTGTCGTGTCCTTTGATCTGAATTTGGTTTTACATACATCATATCCATTTATTTTATTGGTGGGAGATATGGACACTGTGATGAGGATTATTCTTTTTCTTTTTACAAGTGACATAATTTCTTATCCGGTATACTATTCTTATAGGCTCAATGGAGGACCTACAAGGTACGCAATGCTTTCCGCCATCGCCAAACTAACATCATTGCAGTGCAATGCCTTTGGAGGCGAAAATTGGCAAGAAGAGAGCTCTGGAGGCTTAAAAAGGTAAAGTGCATGCTGGAAATTTTTTTCATTTCAAGATGTTAAAGTTGTATCTGAATCTGCACTTCGGTTGTTTAAAGTTAAACATTTGTCTTTCTTGAGATTGATTGATCTTCAGCATCATCATTGGAGGCTTATAAGAAATTACAATTGCTTTTCATTTTTTGCTGATAAAGAGAATCCAAAGTTGGAAAAACTAGAGGTAATTGAGGCACGAAAATCCGTTTGTATCTTTATTGACTGTAAGTACCTCTTTGCACAAACTTGTTAATAGATTCAATGTAATAAGAATTTCGAATTGGCTCTTTTTGCTAATAAAAAGAATCTTGTAAGTATGCATTATGGGTTGTTGGCCTAACCACTTTTTTCAACGTAGAAAGAACCTAGAGGTAATTGAGGCACAGATACTAAAATGCACTGTGTTTGTACTGACCGTAAGTACCTCGTCGAACAAACTTGTTAATAGATTGCTAAGTTATCATCGTCTGTGATTTAAAGATGCTGGATTTTATTAATTAACTACCAAAGTTATTGCTGCATGATAGTGATTCTCCGCCATAGATAGGCCCAGGTTGGTTATTGTTAAGGTTTACTTCTGGACTGTAATATTCTGCCCAAGTTGAAGTGAAAACTTTATGGGACGCTTGTGAGGCCAGCAATGTTGTATGGTTCAGAAGGTTGGGCAAACAAAGAGTCACCATACAGATAACATGATGTAGTTAAAATGTTCAAATGCTTAGGTGGATGAGCAGGCACACAAGGAGGAATAGAATTAGAGATGAGCACAGCCGCAAAAGAGTACGGGTGGCATTGCTTGAGATGGTTGGTATATCCAGCCTAGGCCTTCATATGCCCCAGTAAGAAGTGATTGTGCCAAGTTGATGGGGTAAAAAAATGGCGAGGTTGGGATAGACCGGGAGCAGATTGGGGTGGAGGAATGAGAAAAAGATGGTTGCTGGGAATTCATTAAAGAACATATGCTTAGATAGGGGAGAATGGAAGAACAGGATTCACGTGACTATTTGGTACATAGACGATGATGATGATGGTAGTGTCTGCTCCGCTGTAACTGCTCCACATGTTGTTTCTGGTGTGCCTAGGTGCATTTGCACAAACTTTAATCTGCAGATGGCCATTGTGTAAGAAAATTATGAACTTTTAAGTGGGGCGTGAGGTTATTATCTTCCAAGACGAACTTCCTCTTTTTAGGAGCCAAAAATTCAGCTTCTGTCTGTGTTTTATAATTCGTTAATATAGTCCCCGCCCGCCCACCCGCCCCCCCTTCTCCGCGTCCGACCTACCCCCCTGCATCGACAGATGGATATGCTTATCCTACTTGAGCTCAAGCTTCAAAAAACTATGTGCCCTTTGCAACCTTGGGCAGGAGCAGGTCATTGTTTTTTGTTTGTGTTGTTCCTCCCTCTATTACATATTTCTGCCATTACTTTATACTTTTCAGCTTTGGCATGACAAAGTTTGTGTTTGAAGTAATTCAAGGAGAAAGACCCTTCACTTGGCAGGGAAACCATGGCCTGTAAATACGAATGTTATACAAGGGTAAGGAAAACATGTTCAGCTGGTTTATTCTATCTTAAGGTATATTGATAATGGAGATGAAGCCTTGGAGAGGTAATTGAACATAGACTAGGAAACGAGACTACAGTAAGTGAGAATCAGTTTGGTTTTATGCCTGGGAAATCCATAGTGGGGCTATCTTCCTTATGAGACAATTGATGTGATGAAAGAATCTTTGAAACGACTCTTATGGGTTTTGAAAAAGTACATGAGCATGTCACTGGTATGGCTTGGTGATTTTTCTAGTACAAAATAAATATGAGAGGGATCAGCTTTAAATATTAGAATTTTTATGACGTGGTCCCATTGTTTTTGTTGTTTCTTAGTTATATAGAGTTAACATATGACTGTAATAGGGGTTAATTCTGAGTTGGATGAGAAACACTTAAGAACCCTTGGGCCTTAAGTCAACTAGGAAGACAATAAGCGGAATGTGTTGTAAGGCTTGGAGGAGGATCGAGGATACAGTAAACATTGATGGCAATGGTGTGTTACTGGTGTAGCTGAATGCCTGGATGGTCGAGAGGAAGATTCTGGACTAGGTGTGACTAAGGTTGAGATTCGGCCTTAGCAAGGACAAATACGGTATAATGAGGGGAGATTGGGATATCCCATATCAGATTTGGGATAATTTGTGATAGTACTTATATGACCGTGCCCATGAACTCATAAGTACCTATTGCCGGGTTGTTACATACAGAAGCTGCACAGATTTTAGGAGACTGCTGCTGTAGTTTTTGTTGCTGATGCTGCTGTTGCTCCTTTGCAAGCACAATAAATATCCATGAGAGCTGGTCTTATGTCCTGCTTCATCATTTTCTGATACTCCAACTTGCACCATGGGATTTTTTCACTCAAATGAATGGAAGGATGGAGTGATTTCTTATACGTAGACATCAATGGAAACTGGCCCGTTTCTACCTTCATTTGATCCTTCCAACTTCAACAGTTCTGCCTCCTCCTTATTAACTTTAAGCTTCAGATGACCATCAGTCTCCTCAAATTTCACTATGGTAACCGAGGCAGGCTTTGTGGATGTAAACTGCACTTCCTCTTTTTAGTCGGTTTCCCGAATAAACCAGAAACTCAGAAACATCATTGGTATTATCACAAGGACCTAGGCATTTATCGGGGCCATTTCCATGTTTTACACACTGCTTCTGTGCTGCTTTTTTGAACCAGGAATTATCCATAATTTTTGCAATGGAAATCCTCGTGTGTGGGTTTTGGGTCAACTATCCTCAACAGCAAACTACGCGCTTCTGATCGTAATGGGTTGGGGCATTTTTAGTTGGCATTGCTTATCTTCCTATACATCTCCATGAGATTCAAATCATGGTATTGGAGTGACCTGCCAGTAGAACAAATAAGATCACCCATAAGATCAGATGTCAGCTTTGGCGCCAGCCTAGCATCTTCTGCTAATCACTTCTGGAGCAACATAGGCTGGGGTTCGATAGGTCGTGTGAAGCTTGTTGTTTACACTCCACAAGTGCGCTCAACCAAAAATCCGAGACCTTTAGATCTCCATTCCACTCATTACAAGTTTTCTGGTTTCAAATCTCAGTGATAAACACATCGGCCATGGCAAAATCAACAGCATTAATCTATCGTTGAAAATACTTCTCACATTATCTTCCTTCAGCCTTCTCTTGCCCACCTTGTCAACGAGCTCACCACCTTTGGCATATTCCCAGACTAGGTAAATCTTGCTTGTGGTGGCCATGACTTTGTAAAGCTGCAGAGCCTTTGGATGTTTTACAAGACCGAAACTGATATCTATTGCTCTGTCTGATTAATCAGCCTAACTTTCAAAATCTGCTCTTTATCCATTACCTTAATGGCCACCCTCTGGCCAGATTTGAGATCTCTCCCATAGTAGACCTTTGCTAAGTTTCCTTGGCCCAGCAATCTCCCAGAATTGTAGCTTTGCATTAACACGTTCTAATTATCCTCCAATACAAATTAAAAACCTGACTACGATACTACTCCCTCCGTGCCACATAATTTGATCAACTTTCCATTTTGGGCCGTCCCACAAAAATTGCTCATTTCCAAATTAAGAAAGATTTTGTAGGTACTTTTACATATTTACCCTTTTTACACTTTTTTTATTCTATTTCTCTCTCCACAATTAAATCTCCATCAACTCATTTTCTCTCTCCTGACCCACGTTCTTACACTTTTTTTTTTCATTTCTCTCTCCACATTTAGCACTCCACTAACCCATTTCTCTCTCCTAGCCCACTTTCTTCCCCTCTTCTCTCTAAAGGGAAGAGTGGGAAACACACAATATATCACTTAAATCCTTAATCTGTGTGCAAAAAAAACTTGATCAAATTATGTGGGATGGTGGGAGTATAATTTATTACCCACACTGTAATTCGTGGCTTCATTGTGCATCTGGGTGCAAAGATTGAATGTGCTTGACCAGTGTATTTATCTTCATCAAAGATGAACAAGAAAAGTCCAGATGGGCATGCAATCCGTCAGGCTTTAGAGCAGGAATGATCAGCGTTCAAGCACATCTTTCTGCGTTCCCACATATTTGGCCGTCATTATATAAGAGGCAACTCTCCGCATAGGAAAAAAGCTTTGGTTAAGCTAAAAAAATGAGAGGGAGAGACAGATGGCCATGGTTAAAAGTAGTGAAATGCTACTTGCATAGTTACATGCAGAAATATATAGGATACCGTTTGTGGAGAGGAGAGAGTTGAAAAGAAGCATGCCTGTATCCACCTCCATCTAGTTTGCAAGAAACCCGTAGTTGAGTTGGGTTGCAAGCAAGTTGGGTTTCTAGTAACTTGAAGCACTTCTTAGATGAGCATAGTCATCACAAGATTTGTTTTATTTATTTTTTTGGCTTTCCGTTATTTTATCGTGTCTTATTATTCCTTTTCGTAGCTTGTTGTTTACATACCTCTCTTTGGCAAAAAAAATTAGCACTTATTACATGGCCTGTTTTAGGATTACCTAAATTCTAGAGTTGTTAAGCTTTGGTCTTCAAGTTTCTTTCTTGTTAGTTAGTTGGTTATCCTCCTTTACAGCTCATAGCATGGCATTAGCATGTATCTAGTATATTTACCAGAGTTCTGGTTCCTCTGGCTCATCTGGCGGGGGTGCCTATAGCTGAAAATATCTTGCACTAATTCAGCTCTGCAGACCAATATTCCGGTAACTAAAAAAGTGACATGGATCTGTAGTTTATGTCTACCAGGGGTCATCAGGTCTGTGGTGCCTATAGTTCTAAGTAATCTTGCAATCTAATTCAGCTCTGAGTGGCAATACATGAGTAGCTAAGGAAGGACCACTGAAAGATAGGTTTCAAACCTGTGGTCTTGCATAGTTTTTTGCTAGAACTAGATGCCTATCTGTGGTTGAAGTCCACAACTATCAGCATTTATATCGACTTTGATGCACAGTAAGCTTCATTATTATTATTATTATTATTATTTTTCTGTTCTGCATATTCTTGTTATATTGCACAGAGTAAATGCGCGTTTAGTCCGAAGTGATTTTGGGCCAACATTTTCTGGGACTAAGCTTATGTTATTCGGCAGCAATCATTTGCATAATTGTTACTTGCTGCAGTAATTTTATTCTGCCTGTTATTTTGGTTGTCCCTGAATTGCAAGGCCATCCTAATCTCTTAGCTTTTGAGGCATCAATTTGGTTTTTGATGTTTCACAGGAGGCTAATGAGACTGGTGCTTTGCGTCTGGCAAAAACTAAGCTTGAGAGGCAGTTGGAGGATCTCACATGGCGGTTGCAACTAGAGAAAAAATTGCGGGTACTACCTTTCATTTCTGTAATATTGTTCTCGTTTAAGGTGTGGTAGATGTAGAATGTAGCAAATCCACCTTTCTTGACTCAGGACACTTGAAGAGTGGAACGTTGATCTTCATTACTTAAGTTCATGGAGCCATCTTGTTTCTGTGTTAAGCCTTGGTCAGTGCGAGTCCGAGGGTGACTTAGCCATTTTTTGTTGGACTTGATCTTTTTCCTGCATATATTTGTTTTTAATTATTATCACGTACTGCTCATGATGCACTATTGAAGTTTTTCTTCTAATTTTTAGGCATTCATTATGTACTTTTAAACATACAGAATGTCCACTTTTTGATAGAAAGAGTCTAAATTGCAGGTGTCAAATGAGGAGGCTAAGGTGGTGGAAATTTCGAAACTTCAGAAGACAATGGAATCCTTAGTCCTTGAACTAGATGCAGCTAAATTGGCTACTCTAAATGAGTGTAACAAGAATACTGTCCTGCAAAGTCAATTAGAGTTATCGGTGAAGGAAAAATCCGCTCTGGAAAGAGAAGTTGCTGCAGTGGCTGATATAAGAAATGAAAATGCATTTTTGAAGGTGGCTTAGTGAGGATTATTTTCTCTTCTATTATTTTTTTTGGATTCACCAACTAATGCTGGGTAGAGCAGTCATGGCTAATGTTTTAACGCCTTTGATCTTTGTTTCGGCTGGACTCAATCATCATGTTTTGACGGGCTCTTTTTCTGGCTTACACTTGGATCAGTCTTTGGATCTTTGATGCTCTACTCTGACTTCTTTTCCCTTCTTTATTTTCTTTCCGTTTCTTCTTATTCTCGCTACCCTTCTTTGCTTTGTTATCCAAAATTAAACTGTTAAGCGTAAAAGAAGAAATAGGATAATTGGTTTATCTGTGTTTTTGCTGATGTTGATGCAAACTTTACAAATTTGAACTGCTGGGCACTGGCTGATTCTAGTTATGCCAATCTGCTTGATACACTTACCTTGAATTAATATTGGGCCTCTTGAAAGTTATAAAATGAGAAAAGAAGACGAGAGTACTGGACAAGTTATTGAAATGGAAGAGAAGAAGGGACAGTCGTCTGAAATGTTAATGCATACATTATATCTGAAACATCTACACTTGTCATTAGTCAGTAGCAATGTCATTCTTATGGACCCGGACTTCTGCCCCCAATTAAATTGTCATAAAATGAAGAATGACTTTGTGCATATGGTTTAATGATGCGTGAATGCTTTACAAGAATGTTTAAAGTTGACATTTTATGCCTTTTATTTATTAAGTTGAAGAGTTTCATACATTTGTAACTGGTGGTTTTTTCTGTAGAGTTCTCTAATTAACTTGGAGGAGAAGAACTCAGCTTTTGAGCGGGAGCTTGCCAAAGTGGACAAAGATAGAAATGATACTGTTGAAAAGTTGAGGGAAGTTGAACAAACATGTTCGCAACTCCAACAGAAGTTGAGAAGGTGTTTAGTTACTCGAAACTCTAATCCAATGCTTTTCTGCCTTGTGCTCTCTCGTGATCTCCCAAATTCAAAATAAGAAAAAAGAAAAGAAATGATTTCAAGGCTCATTTTGTTTGTGTCCTGTTTTTTGGTGACTGACTTGGTCACCATCACATAGTTCCTAATTTCACCCTAATTGCTAGAGAGGACGTAAGGCATTGTGGAGAGCCGATCTACAAGCGTCTAATCTCTCTCTCCTTTGCTAACGCATAAAGTATACCTTTTCCAACAATGCTATGCACAATGGGAAGCTATGCATACTATGACTTTCTCTCTATTGTAGAATTAATATTCTTGTTATTACGAGTATCATTTTATCTCACTGGTAATGCTAATTTTCTATTAGCTGAAGTATGCCTTCACATGGTTTATGTAAAACGCTTTGATTTTTCCAATATGGCTTTTGTATAGTTTGGAGGAGAAGCTCTCAATTTTAGAGGACGAGAATCATGTCTTGCGACAAAAAACATTGATTGTGTCTCCAAAGAGCAACCGCCCTGGTTTTGCCAAGCCTTTCTTGGAGGTAGTTGTGATGCAGTCATTTGACTACTGTGCTTAAAATTTAACTGTGTTCTTGACGCTTGTATGCTTCAATTCTGGTACGGGTGGGTGCTGTCATTACAACTGACTCGAGTCCAGTTGTTCACTCAAGGATATATAACTTAACCAGATTAAAACAAAGTACTTCGTTTTACTTTGGCTGGAGGTAGATACTTTTACATTACTAGATTTGGTGCTATGGAATGTTATTTCTTTGAAAACAGAAGTTCTCTGGTGTGCTTGCTCTTCCTTACACCGACCGGAAGTCTGCCTTTGTAAGATTTAATATCTAGCAGTCTCGTTGTTAACCATAACTGACCATGTGTTCGTACTTCTCTTACATTTATTTAATGCTGGATGCAGGAAACACCTACTCCTACGAAAAGCCTAGCACCAATTTCACATGGTTTATCTGATTCGCGGCGGTCAAAGTTGACCATTGAAAGGCACCAGGTTTTCTTCTTTAAATGCTTTTAAGGGTTTATATGTCCCATCACTTATTGCTTGATAGATATAAATCCATTCAAGATGAAAGTTTGTCGAATATAAGTTGATCAGCTTTTGTAGTGTCTTTTGTTTGCCATACTAGAACAACATCTATTTGTGTACTTCAAAGGTGACATTGTCATGCAGGAGAGCTATGAAATCCTTTCACGGTGCATTAAAGAGGATCTGGGGTTTAAAAATGGCAAACCAGTAGCTGCTTGTGTCATATATAAATGCCTTCTTCACTGGCATGCCTTTGAGTCTGAGAGGACTGCTATTTTTGACTACATTATTGAGGGTATCAACGATGTTTTAAAGGTAGTTTATTAATATCTCTGTGTATAAATATATGTATTTTTCTTCTTTCATCGATAGAAATAAACAGGGGTGGCCCAGTGCACGATTACAGGGATCTGGGGACTGGGGAGGGTGATGTGCTCTGCCTTTCCCCACTTTCATGAAGGGGCTCTTTCCATGTCTTGAACCCCTGCCTTACCCTTGTGCCAAGTCTCACGGCCCGTGTGTAAATATCATGTACCTGTTCTTTCAGGTGGGGGATGAGGATGCTGCCCTGCCATACTGGTTATCAAATGCCTCTGCACTTCTATGCCTCCTGCAGAGGAATTTACGCTCCAATGGTTTCTTCACTGCAGCTTCTCAGCGTTCTGCTGGGGCTTCTGGGGTGAATGGGAGGGTTGGACAAGTAAGTCACGTAATTATACAAGTAGGCAGCAGCTATGCCAGTAAAATTATTTGCATTTTGCTCTTTAATATTGACAGAGTTGTATCTTTAGTGAACTAAGCTCCTTTTTTCATATAATTATTTGTCGCACTTAGCTATACACACTGATATCTATTAAGGATGTCTACTACTATTCTTGGACGAATCTCTGCCTAAAAGTACTTGATATTTTATATACTTTTGCATCTTTATGCATGCAAATCTTTGGATTTTGTGCTAATCACATAGCTGCAAATTGTTTACCTTGCACTTCTTCAAAATCCTGAGGCTCACCAAGGTGATGTCTTCTCACATTAAATCGCGCGCCCACTTACTTTTGCATCTTAGTACATGCAAATCTATGCATTTTGTGCTAATTACATCTTTGCAAATTGGTTAATACGCACTTCTTCAAAATCCAGAGTCTCACCAAGTGTTTCCTTCTATAACAATAATAGGCACAGTTTAAAAATGTCAATTATTGGTAAGCTTGTGATTCATCAGCTATAGGCGTCAAAATCCAGAGGTTCGAAAATGAATGGGGAGTCTTAGCATGCACAGGCAGGTCAGGGATGATATTAGGCGAGGATTAAAGAACATCCCACCCTAAAGCCGTATTCTATGTATTTACTCATTTTGGGTTGAATATGTGGTTTGGTCTTCAAAAACTTTAGTACTGCCGTTCTGGTTCACAGTCAGCTTTAAACTCTTGTAATATTGTAGTGGTCTTCAAGCACAAGTTAAGTTTTGCAATTGAAAATCTATGATAATTGGCCTCTCCACATATTGTAATTTGCTTTGGGTTGGTGATTTGGTTTTAAACAAACCCGATTCATGTGGTTCAGTGCAGTCCCTTGTTTTGGTAATCACCACGCGAGAGAAGAAAGAAGAAAAGAAAAAGGGGTGTGTGTGTGTGTTCTCTCATGGGTGCGAATCGGGGGATGCTTTCTAGTGATTGTCATGCATAAATTTTAGTTATGAGGGGTCCTTGGGGTTGGATAAAGAGTTGTACATCTAATGTCATTTCTACCGAATTTAACAAAGGTCAGTATTCATATCTACGTTTCTAAGCATGATGCATTGCTTTGGTTTTCTCTGGCTTTTTGCCATGAATGTTGTTAACATGTTTCTCTTCCTTTTGGTTGGTGCTTATTGGGATGGCATATAGACCAGGTTGGATACATAGGAATGCTTTTATTTAACATCATCTAGATCTTGTGTTCATATCGTAACCACTGAGGTGGTTGTTCTCCTACACTTCGGTTTGGGTATTGGCTGTGGTATGTCCTATATCTTGTGTTATTATCATAGGTTCTCTGAGATGGGGTTTCTTTGTTTTAACATCGTAGGGCTTGAAATCTCCTTTTAAATATATTGGTTCTGAGGATGGTTCATCGCATACGGAGGCTAGATATCCAGCTATATTATTTAAACAGCAACTAACTGCCTGTGTGGAGAAGATTTTTGGCCTGATTCGTGATAATTTGAAGAAAGAAATATCGCCGTTGTTGGGTCTATGCATTCAGGTAAGTGATCACTCTTCTGGTAAAATGGTTGTATTTTCCTTTAAACAATAGGGCTTGTTTCATTTTATTTAATGTAAGCAAAGTAATAATTCTTTGCCTCCGGAAAGAGATTCATCATGGATAACCATGGTGTGCTCATAGAAACTAAGGCAGCAATTTATCTTTATTATCTCCAGTTAGTTTGCCTAGTTAATTTCCGAGTTTTGAGATGCTTATATGCCATTTGAAACACTAGTGTGGTCTTTAGTACATTGCTTGATTAATTCATTCAATTTTGAAGTGAGGTTGGAAAATGAATTGTGAAGTTGTATTCACATCTTTTCCAAACTGTATGGGGTCGACCAGAACTTCATGTTGATTAAAATTAAAATTTATCTGTGACCTTATGATCTGTGAACACTGATAAAAGAAGTCTTCTTTAACTATCAATGAGCCTAAGTTTTCAATTTGTCTCATCTCTCCATCATTATACCTTTTAGCCCATCTTCATCGGCATTCCAATATGTAACTTGTAACCGTGATTACTTCTAAAGGCATATAGTATGAGGTTCATTTACAGTGTACTAACTACTTGATTAATATCTTGTGATCTTTTCCAAAGGCACCTAAAAACCAACGGGTACATGGTGGAAAATCTTCTAGATCTCCTGGCGGTGTCCCTCAACTGTCACCTAGTAGTCAGTGGGATAGCATCGTCCAATTCTTGGATTCTCTTATGAGTCGCCTATGTGGAAATCATGTATGTATGACATCCTTTTCCTTTTCCTCTCCTAGTGTTGCTTAATTTGTACTTTTCTTTAACAGTTACTCCTCGTGTTAGGGGTGAAGAACTCTCTTTTATCTTCTATTTGTTGTTTCCATATTACTGAATACTCGCATAAACCTTTAATCACTTCAAATAAGTACTTGACAGGGTACTTTTTATAGCGAAAATGTGTGATATCTAGACCTCTAACATTTAACGATTTAAGCATGGCCAGATGCGAGGTTCCTGGGTGGGAATTGTCAGTGGTGTAGCGGGTTTGGGGTTCGAGTGGTTGCGAGAGCAGGAGCGTTGTAATTAGAGAACCTTTAACTTGGACATTACACTAGCATGTTTTTACCTAGTCACCTCCCAGTTTTGATGTCCAACATGACAATGCATTCTCAATTCACAGTAGCTATCATTAGCATTCTACTAGGAAACTGCCCAGTTTCAATGTGCAACACTGTAACCTAGGTTTTAATAATTTGAGACTTATATTGGCCTTACACTCTGCTCAAAACATCTTAAATTATCCATATTTACACAAGATTGCTGAAGTTGCATTTAGTTTTTTGGCCTAAAACCAAATAAGCATCTTCTATATTCGTATCTCTGCCCATATCTACATCTTTTGTGTGGACAGTGTTGCATTTTTCTAGCCTTAGGCCCTTTTCGGTAATTACTTGGTGTCAACTGACACACATATAACCCAAGCAGTTTACTTCCAGGTACCTTCATTTTTCATTCGGAAGCTCACTACCCAGGTTTTCTCTTTCATCAATATATCACTTTTTAACAGGTATCTTATCTTATCTATCTTCATTCACTAAGTTTAGACATTCCTTGTCCATTGAGCTTACTTTTTTTGTCCTCCAGTCTTTTGTTGCGTCGAGAATGCTGTACTTTCTCGAATGGAGAATATGTTAAATCTGGTCTAGCTGAACTGGAGAAATGGATTGTGAATGCAAAGGAGGAGGTAACTACATTTTTTATTTTCCTTCTAAATTTTTTATCTGAATGTGAAACCGGGACTGAATCTGTATTAAATTTAGTTTGCAGGAACTTCGTGGCATGAGCTAAATTATATTAGACAGGCCGTTGGATTTCTGGTATATGCCAATCTGCTGCAATGGCTATAATTATTATCAAGGTTTTCAGTTATGTATTCTGCTTATGACATTCTTGTAAATTGGATAGGTGATTCATCAAAAGAGGAGAAAGTCTCTGGTAGAGATAAGGCAGGATCTTTGTCCGGTATGGTTTTGGAACATAGCTTGAAAATTAATTTTTTAGTTTCTCCCAGACTTCTTTGTTCACCCCACTTCAATTCCTGATATTGGCAGGCCCTGACTGTTAGGCAAATTTATCGTATAAGTACTATGTATTGGGATGACAAATATGGAACTCAGAGTGTGTCAAATGAGGCAAGTTTTGTTGTTGCTTTCTTATTTGGTCGAACTTAGACTGTGACATGTTCTGATAAGCGTCTTGTTTGTAGGTTGTTTCTGAGATGAGGGAGATTCTGAACAAGGACACTCAAAATCTAACCTCAAATTCATTCTTGTTGGATGATGACCTTAGGTAAACTGATTAGCCTTTGTTCTTTTGTCCGGAATAATTTGGTATTTTTATGTCCTCTACAACAACAAACCCACATCATTTGGCAAATTGGGCAATTTTATATACAATGGTTCCTGCTAGGAGTTTCAACAATTGTATATAATGTTTGTTTGATTCATTGGCTAGTTAGTAATGTGTGTGGAGAATATCCTAGTTGTCATTTCGGTGCCTTGATTCTACTTATGCAACTTTTATGTCACACGTGCCATACAGTGATCTAGAACTTAAGACTGCAAGGATTGCATTAGTTATGACATCTTCCAGTTGATGGCAGTAGTAAGCTTTTTAGGTGGATCAGAGAATATCAAGCCGAGAATTTTTATGCCATGATTAGTGGCCCAGTTTACATCCTAATCTTCTGTTTCTGCTGCAGCATACCATTCTCAACTGAAGATGTATATATGGCAATTCCCGCAATAGATCCTTCAGATATTGAGCTTCCTACAATCTTGTCAGAATATCCTTCTGCACAGTTTCTGATTCAGCCATCCAAGTAATTGTAGCTAAGGGAGAGCTAGTCACCATAAGGATGGAATTCTTAAGCAGCTGGAACGAAAGAGAAATATATCATTTCTCGATTAGAATTTTAGTCGGTCGATCAGAATCGTATATGATGTCCCTTGGAATTGTAAACAGTTAGAATGTAGTTGTGACTATATAAAGAAGAACTCGCTTAAAGGGCTTCCTCATTTTTACTATTACGCTCCGTGCCTTTGTATATTACACGTTAATTGGCAATGTATCCATGTTGTATTCCACTCCGCTTCTCTCTTTTTCTAACATTGCGTTTGTTCCTTTTTCCCAATATTATGGGAGAAGCCCCTCGTGAATCCATTATATTCTTCTGCTACAGTTGTCTTATAAAGTTGTTTCCTTTGGTGGGTCTTTTATATATCTATATCTATGGGAGCTGATCCGTTGATAGCGCTAGCAAGATATTTTGCTAGCGCGATCTGGCCGTCCATCCCTTCGGGATGGACGGCCCAGATCTTTTTTTCTTCGAAAGTTGTCAGTCGTCCGCTACATAGTGTTGCGGACGGACTTTTTTATTATATTGCTCCTCGTCCTCTTCCGCTACACTATGTGGCGGACGACTTTTTGGCCTGACACTGTCAGTCAAAAAGTTGTCCGCTACACTGTGTTGCGGATGATTTTCGGACAACTTTTGACTGACACGACTGGGAGAATTCCAGATTGTCTGTACCATAGATACGGCACACGTCCGCTGCACCGTATCGCGGACAGTATTTTTTCTTCTCCTTCAGCACAATTTTCTTTTCCTTCAGACTCGCTTTCATTTTCAGCTCCCTTCAAGCTTCGAGATTCCGTCGAATGTTCATTATTTTTTCGAATTTTAGGTTCTTAATTGTGCAGATTCCGTCAATGTTGAGATTGTTGATTGTTATATTGTCCTTTTTTATTTATTGTTAATCGATATTGAGATTGTTGATTCAGTGGCTAAAACAAGTCTTCGGTCGCCAGTTTATTAAAAATAGGAGATCTTTAACACAATGTATTTGGATGTCCGCTACACTGAGTAGCGGACGGAGAAGTAGAAACAACCTAATTCAACACTTAGAAAATTTTTCAGTATTTGGACGGTCGCTACATAGTGTAGCGGATGGAAAAGCAGAAAATATCAAGTTCAACACTTAGAAAATTTTTCAGTATTTAAACGTTCGCTACACAGTGTAGCGGACGGAGAAGCAAAAATAACTTACTTCAACACTTAGAAAATTTTTCAGTATTTGGACGTTCGCTATACAATGTAGCGGACGGAGAAGCAGAAACAACCTACTTCAACACTTAGAAAATTTTTCAGTAATTGGATGTCCGCTACACAATGTAGCGGACGGAGAAGCAGAAACAACCTACTTCAACACGTAGAAAATTTTTCAGTATTTGGACGTCCGCTACACAGTGTAGCGGACGGAGAAACAGAAACGATCAAGTTCAACACTTGAGAAAATTTTTCAATTGGAAAATTATTCAGTATTTGGACTACTTTCAACTAAAAAATTCTCAATGAATTTTGTTTCCCACCATTCAATCATTCTCAATGAGAGCAAAAATTAACTTTAATCACAAATCAAATGTCCACTGATATGGACACAAATAAATCATCAATCATTCAACACAAATCAACTGATCTCAACACAAAAAAAATCACACCAATGATAGCTTTCTAAATAAATAGTCACGATTTTATTAAATAAAATTATTGTAATGGTACAATGTCAACTAGGCGTCCTCATGTTCAGCCGGATGTTCGTCCTTAGATGGATTTTCAATAAACCTAATCTCTTTAGGCCGGCCTTTCAAAATTTGCCAAGCTATCATATATCTAAAGTGTTCTACGCATCTTAAACTCCAGGCGGCCGCCTTGAGGCTCTCAGACCGACAGATGTAATCCATGTACATGCATAGGAAGACGCCGCAGTCCGAAGTATTATGTTGCTTGGGCCTCGCTTCTTCAATCGGAAATGGAGCTTTGGCCGCGCCGGTACAGGTACACCACGGATAGCATTGACCATGGCACAAAATATATTCTGCGAGAAACAAAAAACGGCATAAGACACGAGTTAACATTTACAATTGGCAAGTTACAATAAGCATTAAACAATCAACTTCAAGATTACCATAGAGTCCAACTGGGCTTTATACATCCGCAGCACAGGCATGTGGGGTATCGTCGTGGAGACTGTCGATCACCGATACGACTTTTTTCCGTTGGTTCATAGCAAACCAAGTACCAGTGGCTTTCCCCTAGAAATGGGATTAGAAACACGTGGGCAACCATTGAGCTCACTGGACTATCCCTATTCAGATACGCTCGTAGGTTATCAGACGGTCTCCACTGACTCAACTTTTTCTTCCTCCTTCGTTCGACCCACTCATGCCATTCAACCACTAGGAGGCTATGAAAAAAGGCATCCAACAAAAATACGGCCGGATACTCATTCGGCCGCCCCCGGCCCCTTTCCTTCAGAATCTCCACGTAGGTAGAGATGACGCCGTTGTCTAACCAACTCCCTGGAGCCAGGGAGGACATTTCTCCCCACGAGCAACAGTAATCCATCCCCTCAGGGTGATTCACACTATATAACGCTTTGTCTCGGGGGAACCCGCTAAAATACCGCTCTCTGATAATTTGGCATTTATGCGGCTTTAGGGGCTTCAGTGGATGCCCTTTGCGATACTCCCCTCGGGGGTCGACCGGGGGATATTGCACTCCTTCGGGGGGGTCGACCGGGGGATATTGCACTCCTTCGGGGGGGTCAACCGAGGGATATTTCCCTCCTTCCGCAATGATGGTCCCGCCCACGGGACAATGGGCAGTGTCTCGGACAGACTGATGTTTTCGAAACCCCAGTCCTGCGTGACTTGACTCTGAGAGAGGGGTTGGGGTTCCGAGTCCAAAAGCAAAGAGAAGGAGGGCGCACTGTACTCTTCCCACGGCGCTTGAGCCTGGCCCATGGTGCTTGGCGGTCCCCAATCACCACCCATTCCCGGTACAGAGGGACCACCGTATCCCTGGCTCACCCCCGAAGTCTGTCCCGAGGGATCACCGTATCCCGAGCTCACATAAGGGGGCTGCAACCCGGGTTGACGCCCGAAGGCTGCCCGGATGCTTGGCTCAAAAAATGGCTGCAGCCATACGCCAACGATTCGGCCTGTTGGCGAAGCTCCTCGCCCATTGCATCCACCAGATCCTTGCGCTCGCTCAACTTCTGGAAGAAGGCGAACGAGGCATTAACCTACATCCAAAGAGATAATAAATAAGTAACTTCATACACTTAGAATCATCAAGGTCAATTAAAAGCATTGGTTGGGCAACTTACCAGATTGTATGCCATCTGCTCATCGATCTGACCCCTAGGGTGGTACTTCTCTCCCCGTTCAAACCTTACTGGAGCTACTCTCCTCCGGGTGATGCGGTAGTACCACTCATTGTACTGTTCGATGCTGATCACGGGGTCAGGCTCCGACACAATGGCCGCCAACGTGTCCTGCCAGGAATCCCAAACCTCAAGTTCTCGTGCGCACAAGTCGTGCGCATTCGCCTTGCCAAACCGTCCGACACCCGGTGGGTTCCTGTTACCCCTCATATCCGGCGCATCGGCTGGCAACCCCTGCAGGCACTCAAAATGGAGCATAGCACGATCTGGTAGCTGCCACTCTGCGACCTCGAAGTGGATCAGGGGTGTGCGTTGCAACCCGGAGAGCGTGAAGACGAACGACTCCCCCACCCGTCGCGCCAAACGTTTGTACGGTGCCCATCGCATCTGGCCCGGAGATAGCGAGTCGAGCTCCCCCCGATAGTACGTAATGTTGTGATGGGGATCGTCTCTCCTCAGGTAGTGGCTGTCCTTCCGGCTGTACTCCCAGGCGCACAACCGAGGCCACACATTATCCTTTCCGTCCCTACGCCTGGGTGCGCCGGTAGCAAGGTGTTCATAAGACCACACCTGAGAGCAAAGACAAATTAAATAAAGTATCGTCAAAATTAAATGTCGATTCAACAAAAAAAACAAGCACGTAATGAAGATTTGTATGATATACCTGCAATAGCGAGAGACACGCACATATAGCTTTGGAGTCGGGCCTCGTTGCCTTGTGCAATGCTCGGTACAGGTACGCAAGAGTTGCTGCACCCCAGGCATAATCCCCAACCTCCAGCAGGTTACCCAACAACGGTAAATATTTGACGCTGACTGTATTCTTCGACGTTGTTGGGAACAGAATTGCCCCCATCACCCACAAGAGGAAAGCTTGTGTGTATAGCACAAGCATCTCGTCCGTGTAGTTTTCCGGGAGAACCTTGTAGGTATCTACCAACCACTTCAACTTGATACCACCAGTGCTAAATTGATCCTGGGGTATCGAAGTAAAGAAGTCCCTAGCGGTTCTCTTATTCGTTGCTTCCGACGGAGGAGCAATTACCGGCCGTCCCGTCACCGGTAACCCTAAGATGAACCCTACATCTTCTAGGGTAATCGTCATCTCTCCGAGAGGGAAGTGAAACGTATTCGTTTCACTTCTCCACCTTTCAACAAGGGCACCTATTAAGTGCCGGTCAAGGTGTTGAAAGATTTGCCCATGCGTGAAAATCTCAAACCCAATCCCACGCAGTAACCTTTTCTGGACTTTGTTCAACTTCCAGGCTTTGAAATTATCAGACACTTCTACAGTGTTGAGAAGTGCTCTTTCCTACGAATTAATAAATACAATTTAACCAAAACAAACGGTACACAATGTTCATAAGAATAGGAAAGTTGATAAAATAAGGATCTTACCCCACCATCCCATAAGAGCGTACTGACATGATTTGCTTGGTCGTATAATACGGAGGGATCTTCTGGTCCAGGGTTAAAATCCATTTTTTGCAACTGAAATTATGAAAAAATGGCAAGGTTGGAAGCGTAAAAATTTTCAAACATACAACGCTAGCATGTGCTCACATAAGTTGACATGCTGTATATATGCAAGTGAAATCACATGAACATTCAAGCAATACACAATAAGCAATACACATATATTGACAAACGCTAGCACAATCCACCGCATACATATATTCAAAACCATGCATAAGCTGCAATACTCATAACAAACTCTAGATTATGAACGAATAAAGGATTAGAATGTGAACTTACGTGATTGATGAGACGATTAAAGGATTTCTTTGGAAGAAATTGCGCAGATCTACTTGCCAACGCCGCTAGAAAAATTGTGAGAAGAAAGATGAATGAGTTTCGAAAAGAGAACGAAACACAATTTCAGTATAGTTAGAATTGTCTAGTCCGCTACACAGTATCGCGGACGATGGACTGGTGTGACAGCTGTCAGGGGGGCAGCGGGTTGTGGATGACTTGACCGCTGTCAGTCAAAAAGTAGTCTGCAACACAGTGTAGCGGACGACTTGGCCAAAAAAGTCATCCGCCACATAGTGTAGCGGACGAGGACAAGGGCAATATGGTAAAAAAGTCCGTCCGCTACACTATGTACCTGATGACTGACAGCTTTCGAAGAAAAAGATCTGGGTCGTCCATCCCTTCGGGATGGACGGCCAGATCGCGCTAGCAAAATCTCCTATTTTGCTAGCACGTATATGATTAATTAGCTAATCTTTTTCTCCCTCCTTAAAATACCCTTTTCTAATTGATTTTTCCTTAAAAGGTTAAGGGTAACTAAGGGTGTTTTTGACTTATAACATTTCTTTTCCATTGAATACCCTTTTAAATTAGAGTTTTATTTAAAAATGAGGGTGTGTTTGACTTCTTATAGGATATCAAGGTCTTTTCTTATATGATTTTGTTAGATTTAAAGACACTTATTGGGATTGTTAGATTTAAATACCCTTTTAAGGATTTTTTCCCAGTAAATATCTACTTTTAATAAGAGTCTTATTTGAAAAAGGTACACTTATTGGGACTGTTAGATTTAAATACATTTTAAAGGATTTTTTTCCCATTAAATATCTACTTTTAATAAGAGTATTTTTAGAAAATAAGAGTGTTTTTGATTTCTCATATGATATTAAGTTTCTTTTGTTAAAACGTATTTATTGGAATATATATATTGTTATTAGAGTAAATGATTATTTTGACTTTTATTTTTTAAAAAAGGAAAAAAAGGCCTATGAAATGCCTATAAAATAGCTCTTGAACACCTGCATGTTCTTTAATTACTGAAATTTTTTTATCAGATCCTACCACCTCCATTCACATTAAAACTGAGAAGAAGCGAAGAAGCGTAGTAAGAGTATTCTGCAATCAAAGAAAATTTTCCACTTTTGAGTCCCTACATCTCTCTATCATATTTAAATCGTATGATATCAAGTTTCTCCGTCTTTTTTCCATTAAAAATCTACTTTATTAAGAATGTTATTAGAAAATAAGGGTGTTTTTGACTTCTCATATGATATCAAAATTTTTTCATTAAAGTACCTTTATTGGAATATATGCTTTTATTAGAGTAAATGGTTGTTTTAACTTTTATTTAAAAAAAAGGAGAAAAAACTCTATGAAATGAACTTATGTACGCTCTCTAATTATTGAAAATTTTTCTATCAGACCTTACCGTCTCCATTCACGTTAAACCTAAACCACTTTAGAGTCACTATATCTTTTCCATCATATTTGATTAACGAAAACAACTTACATAGAACAAAGTTTACTGTAGCTTTTTTCGAGATATCTTATATCTAAACTAAATTAATAGAAATTCAATAATTTTTAATTTTATATTTGTATTTTGATGTGCAAGCTATAGATTTGAATTATTCTGTATGTATATAGATTTCAATACAAACATATTAGTATATTTAAACTATCATAAACTTGAAGTTTAATTATGGATTTTGAATACAGACATATTGGTATAAGAAAGTTATAGTAAATTGGAGTTTTTTCTTATGATTTTCTAAATGCATATATAATCTTGACTGAAGTTAAATGGTTAATCCTTTATTTTTTCATCTAAAGCCAAGTTACTACCTTTTTGGTTAACTTTAAATATTTTGACGCTAAAGAGGTTCACTAATGCATCTTTTTTAGTGACAAAAAGTTATGAATATAACCAAAACGGTTAATGATCTGGGCCCAGTGTCTAGAATAATCTTAAGGTATTAAAATTGGTTAAATATTTTTCATTAAAAATACCCTTTTTAGAAATAAAAGTCTTACAAAAATTAAGTGTATTTTTTACTTTTAAGAAGGTGAGCTTAGCTACAATATTTTTGGCTAAATATAAATAATTTACTGTTAAAGAGGTTAAAAGTTTACTAATGTATTTTTAAGTGACAAAAATATGAGAGTGAATCTAACCTAATCGTATAAATATAATGTTAAGTCTCGGTTCACCTTTAGAGAAAACTCTATCAAAACATAACCTTAAAACTTACCAACATCAAAATCGATAAAATGAGCACCTTATTTTTTTTGCTACTCAGAGAAATGTTCATAAGTCCAGGTATTATCATGTTCATTTTTTTTCATAACTTTTAAGGTGTACCAGCTATTGCCTCTACTAACTTTTGTATATGACTGCAAATTTAAATTTATTGACATAGGACAAATTTATATGACACTAAGCTTCAAAAGGTAAAGCCGTATTGATCCGTTAAAATATATTTTTTGCATGTGTGATTAATACGCATTTGTTCAAATGTCAATGTTGCCTTCATTTTGTATCTACAAGGTATATACAATATAAAAATTCACAAATCCTGATTAGAGTTTTAACCCAAATTCTCCCTTTAGCCCCCGCCACAATTTTCTCAGCAAGCACTCAGCCTGAAAGTTGGCAATCTGGCTCAGCCTCACTGGCCTCATTCCGATGCCGGTGAACGTCGGCCTCCACTTTATCTCACCTCGTCTGGCCGCCTCTACTGCCGTAGATGTCCTTGGCAGCAACATAAACATGAAAAATTTCAAAGCTGCCAAATCGGTCATTAATCTGTAACATTAGTTGAGTGTGTGTAGGCGTATTAACTAAAAGGTGTGGTGAGTCGTGGAAGGTTGATTGATGGCGATTGTGGTTTATGGAGGGTCAATTTGAGGCGGTGGTGGGTCGTCTGGTGGTGGTGGGTGAATTAGAAAGGTGGTGAACTGATTGGACACAGTGGTAGGCTGATTAATGGTGATGGAAGGCTGCTTTATTGGTGGTTAATGGCGGCGGCTACCGTGGTGTTGGGTAATAGTTTGACACAAATACATCAAATTTTCATTTTTGTTCATTTGGTTTGAATTTGGGTTTACAATTCTTCCAGATTGTAAACCCCAAATTCAAAATTTCATTTTTGTTCATTTGATTTGATTGAATCGTAATGGTTTATTGCAAGTGATTAGAGTGAGAAAGCTGTGACAATCAATCGGGGTGAGAAGACTGAAGAAATGTGAGAAAGATGAAGAACACGATAATGGTGGGATGCAAATATGGTTGTGCTTGTAGCCGGTTGTGGTGTTGTGTGTGTGGGGGTGGGTGCATGTGGAGGGGGGGTTGCGTGTGTGTGTTGTCTCTATGTGTGTTGAAGCTGAAAAAGTGTGGTGGTGGTGGTGGGCCGTATGGTGAGATAAAAGGATGAGAAATGACATTTGAAGAATTATATTCATAAGTGATGGACATTGTTTTTCATCCTTTCAGTACTTTCTTTCGGTCAACGATCACAAGTATTATTTGTTTCAATTAATAGACACGTGTGTAATTTTACCTAACCTCAAGGTCATGAGTGTAATTAACCCTATAATTGTCTTAACTCTCAAAATCTTATAACTCCGGTAATACTTTTTTCCTCTTTATTTTGATAACACAGGTCTTTATTGGATGAATGATTTGGGTAATACATTATTCATGATAAACTTTTGTTGAGTTTGTATTTATATTAAAATTGTAATGCGTATGTATAAACATAGGGTAACAAAGTTAGGTTTGTGAACATTATTGAAATTACTTATCTCATTACCATATCAACGTCACACATTCATAGATATCAAAAGGACACACACAGAGACACACATGTATAGACTTTTTAGATGAGTGGGTGTGGTATTATCATATAAGTCTGTGTTAAAAATAAAATTCTTATAGCAGATATGCCAAAATTACATGCACAACTAAATTAATAGCCATGTTGTAGAACTAAAATGAATAAGGTCATGTCAGATAAAAATAAAAGACAGCTTTAGAGTACACTATCAAGAAAAATTAGAGTACACTATAGATTTTTTAATTAAAAATTTTAAATATATATATATATATATATATATATATATATATATATATATATATAAAATTAAGATTAAACGTACTTTTAGACAAACTGTACTCATGAATGAAACTTAAGATAAAAGGGTTGAAAAAAGACTTGCTTTGTAATTTAATTTTAAAATAAGAGATACATGAAAATTATACACCCTTCATCACAATTTATTTGATTATATTTGACTGCACGCTTATTTAATATATGAGTCTTATTTTATGAGTTTTACATAAAAAATCGGTTGGTGGGGGATTTAATATGGAGAGAAAAGTAGAATAAAAAAGGTGTACAAACGGTAAACATGTAAAAATACCTACAAAACCTTTCTTGATTTGATGAAAACTGATCATTTTTTTTGGACAGCCCAAAAAAGATATATGATAAAGAAAATTTGGAACAAAAGGGATAATAGACTAGATCATTATCAAAAGCAAATAAATTGTAAGAGATATTTTGACCCCCCAATAATCATCACTACAAGAAATGACCATCACCGAAGAAACAAGATGAATAATGAATGATACTGAAAATTCTAAGTGATGATATTTTGAACTTTAATTATGATACTTGTAAAAAAAATAAATACTAAAACTCTAAAAGTGAACGATAGAAAGCTTTGGAAAGATCATTGAAAGGTAGGGCTCTTTGTTGTACATTTACTAATCATAACTTCCATTAGTCACTTTACTTTTGACAACCCTTTTTCAGATTAATTTCTCCTTCTTAATTTTACTTCCTAGATTTATATATATGCCATCAAAATGTATTACATGAAATTAGACAACTCTAATATATACACTTGACATTAATTATCTTTAAAGTCTTTCCTTACTTTTACTACTCTACAATCAAGCTTGTAGTGTTTCATGAGAGATAGATATTTGTTAAAGATGTTTGAGACTAATTACAATGTCAATGCACCTTGAATAACAAGATATTATATGAAATAGTTAGGATTCTCTTTAGCAGCAACTTGATGTGACGAAAGAAATAAATGTGATAGATAGTAAAAAAATATTGGTGATAACTAGCGTAAAAAAATTGGGTTTGAAAGTAAGACCATATTTTGTGCAATGAACTTTTCATACCTAGAGTCTTTGATTAACAGTTAACAACTAATTTGTTATTATAGTTTAATTATAATAGTCGTATCGATTAATTTTAATTATTTTTCATCAAGATTTTCAATATTTTTATTTCAAATTACTGTATAACGTGCAAAGCACGTGGTACTAGTGTGTGTGTGTGAATATATATATATATATATATATATATATATATATATATATATATATATATATAAGTAAACTTTTACTGTCCAGCTATGTAATGTCGACGAAGTTCCGCTCCAACCGCCCAGCCTTCGAGAACCCATCCCTAGACCTTCAGCTGTCAATCAGTCTCCGCCCAATTCGGCCGCCGCCGGATTGCCTGCTGCTGAGGCCAATCTGCGACGCCAAGCCAGAATCCGGGGGCGTCGAGGCGCTGAAGTGGCAGGCGTCCGAGCAGATCAGGCTGGCGGCGATGGAGAAGGCGTACGCGGAGCGTGTGAGGGAGCTGACCAGGCGAGAAATGGAGCTCGCGCAGACCGAGTTCTCGAGCGCGAGGCTCATGTGGGAAAGGGCTCGGGAGGAGGTCGAGAAGGCCGATAAGATGAATGAGAGGGCCACCCGTCGCATTGACTCTTCGTGCATGGAGATCACTTGCCAAGGTTGCAGGCAAAAGTTCCGACCTTAATTAGTATGGATTACTGGCCAAGAAATGGATTCTATTGCAGATTTTCAATTTTCCCGAAATTTGGAAAGAAATTTCAGGCTCCCCTTTCACTCACCGGTAAACAATTTCCCAACCCTACATTTCCACATTTGTCGTCAACCAACGAAAGGGTAATTAGTGTGGAGCATTCCGAACCTTCCAATTAACTGCCAATAACTGACTTAGCTTCTGTGTTCCCGCCCCCCATCACAAACGAACCCACTCAATTCTTTTGAGCCTCTCAACCATCCACCCCTCACATCCTCACTTCCCTCAACCGACAACCACCTCTTCACCATTATTATACCTTTCTTAGTTTGGAAACTTATTAGCTAGTTTGGGTTTGATGCATGGGAATCTATGGTGTAAGAAGAGCATCAGCAATGGCGGCCTCATCACTTGTGGCATGGTTGGCTGTGTTTGAAGGATTCTGGGTTGCCGTGGCCTCGGTTAATGGAGGGGGATTTGATTATCAGGATGCGCTGACAAAGTCCATAATTTTCTTAGAAGCACAGAGATCAGGGAAGCTCCCTCCCAACCACAGGCCTTCTTGGAGAGGTGATTCTGCTCTTCAGGATGGCAAACTCGCTAATGTACCACAACTCTTCCTCTAACTCCTTTTTAATGCATAGCAAGAAAGAATTCAGATCCTAATATTAATGCTGGTGCGGTACTTATGATGTGTGAAATTCAATAGGTGGACTTGGTCGGCGGATATTATGATGCAGGAGACAACGTCAAGTATGGCCTCCCTATGGCTTTCACCGTTACAACGCTTTCGTGGGCAGCCGTCTTTTATCAATCGGAGCTGAAAGCAGCAGGAGAGATGGAGAATGTCCGTGCTGCTGTCCGCTGGGGCACTGACTACTTCATCAAAGCAAGTTCCAGGTGCGACCATTTATTCGTGCAGGTAAAAGCGCCTCCTTCTGTAATTTTTTCATAGTAGCTAGCTGAATATGTGGCTTGACCGTCGTTTCTGTTTTTCATTATGAAAGTACCCTTAAAAGCCAATCCATTCATTGGCAATGTGTTTGTCATTCCGGGCGTTCTCATTGGTGTACAACTTTTCCTACGTAAACTTCATGAGATTTCAAATGTGGAGAGAACATGAGTAAGGATAAAACGGTCAGACAGATATTTGATGCCTGACTATATATTATGTCCAGAGTACTAATACATGTTATGTGAATATTTTGTTGATGGAAGGTAGGAGATCCAGTAAAAGATCATCAATGTTGGGTGCGGCCAGAAAACATGAACACGCCGAGAACCATATTGGAGATTGACCCGAGCAACCCTGGAACTGAAATTGCAGCCGAAACAGCTGCAGCACTGGCTGCTGCTTCGATTGTGTTTAGAGGCTTTGATCATGCCTATGCCCGTCGTCTCCTCAACAAAGCCAAACTAGTACTAATTCAAAAAGCACATCTTTTTGGTTTTCTTTTCTTTTTTATCTCTTCTGAATCTGAGTTAACTAATATCTATCCAGTGAACACTACATAAGAATACAAGTAGTAACATACACATTTGTTAAATGCTGTGTGCAGCTTTTTCAGTTCGCAAGAGCACATAAAGGAACTTATGATGGAGAATGCCCCTTCTACTGTTCTTATTCTGGATACAATGCAAGACATCTCTCTCTCTATATATATATGTTTTTTCACTTTTCTGCCCCTTATTGGAGTAATAGTTGTTTATGCTTATACATAATCTGCAGGACGAGCTGTTGTGGGCAGCAACATGGCTATACATCGCAACGAGGAGGCCAATCTTTTTACAGTACATACAAGAGGAATCCATCAGCGCAACTGTCACGGAGTTCAGCTGGGATCTCAAATATGCGGGAGCTCAAGTCCTCCTATCTAAAGTACATTGCTAACTCTCCTCTTAGCATATTTCATATCAAATTGTACAAAGTTTTCCTCAAGTAAGAAACTTATCTCCCCTCTTTAATATTCAGCTATACTTGGAAGGGCACAAGGATTTGGTGATTTTCAAGCAAGATGCAGACAGTTTTATATGCTCCGTGCTTCCTGACAGCCCCTATCACCAGGTTTATATGTCCCCAGGTTTCTCTCTCTCTCTCTCTCTCTCTCTCTCTCTCTCTCTCTCTCTCTCTCTACGCACCCTCGACATATTATGAAGATGAGAATTGAATATCAAAGTAAAGTTATATGCTCTGTTTGAAATGTCAGGTGGATTAGTTCATCTAAGAGATGGGGCCAACGCACAATACGTCACAGGCACAGCTTTCCTGTTTAGTGTCTACAGTGATCTTCTCGCCCAACACAACCAGCAGGTTACGTGCGGCAACCAGCACTTCACTTCTACTCACCTCATGGCTTTTGCTAAGCAACAGGTAGTAATTTAAACCCTCTTATCCAAGTTAATGACATTTGCACATTTACTGGTAGGCCGTGAACTTTAATCAAATTGCATGCAGATGGATTACCTTCTAGGTAAGAACCCTAAAGGAAGATCCTTCATGGTTGGGTTTGGGAACAAACCACCAACACAAGCACACCACAGAGGTGCTTCGGTCCCGGTCTTGTCCATGAGCACGGTGGTGAGCTGCCCCATGAGCTTTGCAGATTGGTTTAATAAGAATGCACCAAATCCTCACGAGCTGACCGGGGCCATTGTGGGCGGCCCAGACAAGTACGATAATTTCGTCGATCAACGCTCCAATTCGGCCATGACGGAGCCAACAACTTATACCAACTCACTCGCAGTAGGCGTCCTTGCAAAGCTCGCAAAACACCATGCCAACTCCTGAAGATCTATACAAGGAAGTTTTGCAGGAATTATACATTAGTTCGGCTGCATGCATACCTGCATGTTAGTTTAGCGAAGCCAATATATTGCGTCTCTTGCCAGGTTTGTAGCTCAATTATTGCCGGCAAGAAGAGGTGTAACAATGCAGTTCTGAATATTATCCCTACTTTTTCTTATTATATTAAATTTGGACCAAAAAATTATATTGTCAATATAAGCTAAATTTGGTTTCTGCGATTAGTTTGCATCATTGGATGTGAAGAAGTTAATTTGCCAAAGAAGCATTTAGTTTCTCTAACTACTTAATTAGCGTTAAAAGCACACGATGATAACTTAATAACTGCATTTTGCCTTGGTGGAAATTGGTGTGGTTCATTGGAAATACTCCTAACGTGCAGTAGTTCTCCGGATGCGGAGGACTGAGGACTAAGGATAAACTTTAGAAATGGATTTGTATCGCGGAAGATATGCGTATCCTCTGTAGTAACCAAGTGGAAGATGAGAACCATCTTTTGTGTTACGGAAGATATGTGTATCCTCTGTCGTCACCAAGTGGAAGATGAGAACCATCTTTTCTGGAGACATCCTTATACTAGCGTTGTCTAGAATTTAGTTCTTGAGAAACTGCAGTTGTTTAATCAGTGGAACTCTTGGAAACAATTTGCGCGCTTTGCCTCCAAAAATTCAGAGGTAAAAGTTTTCGGGCAAAGCTTAATAAATTAGGGGTGGGTATTATTGTCTAAATGCTCTGGTTGGAGAGAAATAGTAGGATCTTTGAGCAGCAACAAAGAACTAGCAAGTGGTGCAAGGGTGTGTTAGAAGCTGGAAGCAGGTCCCTGGCCACAGTATCAACAGAAGGCTAGTTGGGAGATTCATGATGGAATTTTTCTTACTTAATAAAGTCTCCACTTGAATGCTGGCACATATATATAGACTCGTTCTGTTACGTTATTGGATTGTAAGCAGTGATAATTGTCTTAGGTTTTAAGATTATAAGTACGGAGTATTTTTTTATTTCGTAATACAACTTGACTTCGCCCCCCCCCCCCCCCCTCCCCCCCCAAACACCCCCCCCAAAAAAAAAATGCATTTCGTATGGTAATATGACTTGATATTTGCTCCGGAAAAAGGGTTCGCTTGAACGTAAGTAGGTCCGCCTAGACATATAGAAAGGATTGCCATTATCCGATGCAAAACAATAGTTCTTCGACAATGGAGATTTCACAAAATTAAAATAAAAATTAGCAGATTTGACACTAACAACTAAAATAACCAACAAGAAAGTTTGGTCCAGTTTTAAAATCTTAATTCACGAGAAATTAGTTAATGGTGTATCTACTAGTATCCTCTTCCTAGTTGGCAAAATGAATTCGTTAGAAGAAAAGATTGCTTCTGGGAAACGCAAATGCATGCATATGAAGTTAATTTACTAAGAAACTAGTGCTAGTGGGTACACGCAACACATGTGTCACACATATTCTAAAGGTGTTGGAGATCTCAAATTTCTTCCTAGGATGGTAAAAATAACTTAGAAACATTGCACGAATTTAAAAGAATTGATACAAATCGTGTTGATACGATGTAAAAAGAGACTTATT
Source organism: Escallonia herrerae (assembly GCA_033070095.1). Lineage (NCBI taxonomy): Eukaryota > Viridiplantae > Streptophyta > Magnoliopsida > Escalloniales > Escalloniaceae > Escallonia > Escallonia herrerae. The sequence goes on along the minus strand of JAVXUP010000767.1, from coordinate 243,567 downwards.
AGAATCCGATTAAACAAGATGCTCTTACTATTTATAGACTTCTTGTGTATTAAAAAAAAAAAAATTCTTGTTTAGGTTTAATCATAGTAATCGGTTATGTAATCTTAGGAGTAATTGGTGGTCATACTCGTGTCTTCATAAAGTAATATATAAGACTCATGGAACAACACCCTTTTCTTTTCTTTTTCTTCTTTAAGGTTCTTTGGGTTATATGTTGTTTACTCCTCCTAAATATTGGTGTTGTCCATTACATCATACAAATGTTTCAGCAATTTCCTTTTATTTCCTACCTTAATGTAAAACCTGGACTTCTTTTTTCTTTTTTCTTTTCTCTTTTCTTTATCATCGCGTTACAAAGTTCCATCTTCTGATTTGGATGTGTGCTTGTTTTCATTGGTTTGGTTAATAAACCTATTGTCAGAACGATCAGTGTGGTTGGCAGCCAACTTGGAATTGTACCATCAGTTTTTTTTTTTTTTTCCCATCTTAGTTTTTGCTTCCTTTCACTATAGCTCAAATCATAATTCATAAAGTCATGTCTTTACCCCAATTTGATTATATTTGGCAGCCGAGTACATAGTTTTATCGTTATAAGGTCCTGATTTTTTTTATTTTTATTTTTTGTCTCCAAAGTAACAAAGAATACTCCTTACCTATTTGAACTTCTGAAATTCTCATCCATGACTCTTCTGATTTGTCCTCATTAATTCCAAGCGTTAAGTGTACACCATGTTCTTGAATATCAGTATTGAGAGACTAGACTAATATTGATTATGTTTGAACAACTTTCAAATTAAAAGAGTCATTTGGACACACCTTTGTTTATATGGTGACGATTAGTAGATATGCCTAACATGCTTCCGGTATGTATATGTTTGATGTTTATATGTTTGGTTCGACATTTGGATCTTCATGACCAACATAAATACTGTACTGTACTTTTCTTAGTGATGCATGCATATTACACATACTAGTTAATTAGCCCGTGCAATGCACGAGAGTTAAATTGAAAACAACAATTTAACAATAACAATAAATGTTCATTTAGTCTTATTTCTTAAAGAGTAACTTTTTTTCTATCTTTCTTGATTTGTAACATAGTTGTACCTCCGAATTTCTTTACAACGCATCCACAAAACGATCAGAACTATTATTCTTTCTTTACGTTCTCTCAACAGCCTTTTGATGTCGGTAATCTTGTCACCCCACACTTTTAACATCATTTGATGTCCCCTAGGCATGCACGCAAGTTGCTAGGTATTCTTAAATTTCATATGTTATTGAATGGCATAGAGAAAAAGATTGAGAGTAGATTACTTGTGATTTGTGAGTAAAAGGTCCCTCTTTTGAGAGGTATTGTAGCCCTTGCTTGCATCAATCTTTTCGATTTCACATATCTTTGTCAATACCCCTATGTAATCTGGAAAGGAAAAATGGTCATAGAATGTTAACATGCTTTAGCATAGAATTTTTTTTTGTTGTAGTTATATATTTGGAAAACGATATTCAAGTTTGTCACTTGTGAGTAACTTATTGTTATCGATTCGTTCATCCACCTTGTCGCATTCTATTAAATCGAACTTATGCCTTGGAATTATCGGAATGCCATCATCCAAAAGTTTTTTTTGTTGCATGGAAGAAAGTGGCATATAGACTTGCTGGTTGCGATGGAGGCATATATGTAACGGTCTTTTCATATTTGTTCACTTTGAATTTAGATACTATATATATGCCGCCTTCTACTAACAAAGGGAAAACTTTGGATCGATTATTATTCCATATAATAGCATGTATTCGATTATCCTGTAAAAATACGATATTAGCATTAAGTCATTAACCAAATCAAACTTTATGACATCATATGTCAAAGCAGGTATACGAGTAAGACATACCTTGTTGTCCATAAGTATCAAATTGGTATTCAAGATTTCATTGTTAGATTTAGTATTAACTCCATTCCACATGCAAATGACTCTAAATTTTATCGTCCAATAGTCTTTGCCAGGTTCAAGTTCAGAGACTAGGTTGGATTCCCCTGACATTGCTTTGCAGATCCAAAAGGGCGAGAAGAAAGTTTAGAACATAATTTACTTATACCAATTCCGAACTCTTTCTCATGGATATGGATCACTATAATTTCTTTAAGAAACTTCAACTATTTAACATGAACGATAGTTGTGCATAATCTTGTTTTTATTTATCATAGCAGTTTATTTGAATGGTAAACAGAGGATATACCAACTTGTGCTACTTGCAAACAGCATGGGAGCTGGAATCACAAGTTCATGCCAGTTATGAGATAAAGAGTAACAGAAATAGGTTTTAGTGAAATAAATAGCCATGTCATCTGAGGTTCTTTAGTTATCAAAGAAAAAATTGTGGCTTATGGTATAAAGTAAATATGAGAAGCTAGTTTGCAACAAACCAAGTGCTATGCGTTGACATAGCAAATTCCAATCCTAATTCAAAAACATCTCATTAGAGGCACCTTGGGTTGGAAAAATGGCCAAACAACATAAAAAGGATTTGGACCCGCTTCATTCGAAAAACATTAGCTCTATACAATGTAAGTTTGAGATAGTTCAGAATACATACTCTTAAAATTCTTCAGGATGACAACATGCAAGATAGTGATTCTAAGGTTTCTTCTGAGTTCATGCAAGGAAAGTAAAAGAAGTCTGTCATTAGAAGTCTGTAGCTATCTTTTTATAGTGTTTTCGACCTTTCAATTGCTCTGTTTGTGCAGAATCAGGAGACGATGTACCTGAATAAAGTTTATAACTACTGATTATTGATGTCATTTTCATTAATTTTCTATAAGTAACCAATCCCCAATTTTCATCTCATAGAAATAAGGTGCAATTATATGAGTATTTAAGAAGTAAACCGAACCTGTGTGTTGTAGTTGCCGTGAAGTAGCTGAGTTCATGAATGGAATGCCGATAGTCGTTGCCGTGGTTCATTGTATTGGGGTATGGGATGGATGAACCTGCAGGTGCATGCTCTTCATATATCCATGGACTGATTAGCCTCACCCCTTCTCTCCTCTCCAAGTGTTTCAGTAACTTGGTTTTAGAAGAACCCTATGTAGTTTCTCTACTGTGCTGCCACGTCAATCAAGGATATAGAATATGAGTTGGAAGATTTGTTACTTTGTTGAGGAAAAAAAAAAGAATTGTTTGTTTCTGCTGATGTTCATGTGGCTGGGAGCCTGTCACATTTCAGTTTGAAATAGATGACATCATGCGTATCAAATAGAAGATAGTATGATGTATCATTTTAGCTTGAATTATATTGTTTTAGTTGAAACATAACTCTGGCATGTTTTGAACAAATTGTTCCTATAAAATTGAGCTTGAGGTCTAGCATACATAATCACCGGTTCATGAGACCTTCTCAAAGTTTAGTTTTCAGCAACAAATGTTTCTTTGTCTAATCATTACCGCAACATTGCATTGTGACACACTGGAACAATTTGTATGGTTTGAACTTCTTTGAACAACTTTTGGCTCTTGAATAGTAGCTGCATCAATGGGAGGTAAATTAGACAGCTTTTGCACATTGGAACAATCTGTGTGGTCTGAACTTCTTTCAACAACTTTTCTCTTGAATTGTACCTGCATCAATGGAAGTTAAATTAGACAGGCTTTGGCCTAAGATAGATACTCAAAGAATTGTTCTCATGAAATTCGCCACCACATTTTTTGCTGCTTTATAGTGGTAAACTTGTTGAGAGTGTGTAGTTACTACATATAATTGTCAGTTTAAGGCTGGTTGTGAACACTTTTCAGTGGATGATAATAGAGAAACGAAGTAGTAATGGAATCAACATTACCTAAGATGTATATGGCCATGAACACATGGGAATTTGTCAAAATTGAAGGCAGCACGCCAAAACGGTTTTGCATTTACTGCATTGGAGGCCAAAAGGAAGTAAATAATGTACACTGTAAACACAATTTGGAAAATGAAAACAGAATTAAGTATGCCTTGCCCAATTCTAATACTGATGCGTGACATAATGGATGTACCAAAGTCATCCTGAGTGTTCACGAAAATTTTCTAAGCCTAAGAGAATTGTTACCTTCTCTTTTCCTATTTTGGAATGATTTGTTTTTTATTTAGCATTTTACTTGGCTGGTCCGCTTTTGGGGATCGAGAGAGAGACACAGAGAGAGAGCACCACAAATTGTACGTGAAGCAGATCCTGTGAGGAACGTAATGATGAAGTGTTCTGCCCCATGGAAAAGTAGTGAATGAATTTATAAATAAGCATGTTGTCTTACTTTTTGGACTACACAAAACATCAATCATGCATGTAAGAATAATGGCATCTAAGCTCTGTTATAAATGGTTTGTAACTCTTCCATGATACCTGCAAATGTGTCTCTATTGTTAGGTATTCAAAATAATGTTACACGGCTAGCAGTGCAGACTCTTTTGTATTAGTTTTCCGCTAACCATCCAAGCATTTACTGTGGTATTAGTGGCAATTCATGGTCAAAAGTTAAAGTTCTGAAGTGTAATCCATGGTAAGCAAATGTAGATATGATTCTCCATGGAGAATTACATAAATGCGAGCGAAAAGTAACCCATGAACTCACCTGGTACATCCCTAGCTAGTAAGAAGAAGCAAATTGAACCCACCTTTGCTTGGCAAAGCTGCATTAAGAAACACATTATAATAAAAACTACTATAGCAAACACATGTCATATGAGATTGTAATGAAGTGGTCTTGAAATTAGAAAAATGATGAGATCTATCCTAGGTAGCATATCTCATATGAGGTTGTGCTCAAGTTGCCTTTCTTTTAGTTGTTCAATATAAAATCTAATCGTGGCATAGATGGCAATTTATATACTAGGTTAGCAATTGGTTTCTTTGTTCTTTACTATCTGACAATGTTTCTGCTGGTGAATTTTTTAAATAGAATTTTATGACTAATGTAGCAATTAAGCATCTAGCGCCATGGGATCAATGTTGAGGGTTGCAGAAATTTTTGTTCCACTTCTCTTATTCACTAACTATATATTTTGCAATCATTGGTTGTTCCTAAAAAAATGTTTCTTTTTGTTCATATGTTTCAACTCATTGAAGTTAAATAACATATCGATCTTCTTTTATTCCTCTAGTGACTAATATTAGGATCTTCATTTTTGCTATTTTATGACTAACCATACTTTGCAATAATTTGTTGTTTCTATCAATCATTTCTGCTGATGTTCATATGGCTGGGAGCCTAAGTCAAATTCAATTCTGAAACAGATGAACTCATGTGTAGCCAAAAGAAGATATTTTGATTTATTATTTCAGTCTGAAATATATTGTTATAAGTTGAAACATATGGTTGCAGGAAAAAGAAAAAGATAAAACAGCATCCGATTAATACTTACATCTGTTATACGAAATTTGTTCATGGTGATGTCTAGCATGCATAACCACCAGTTCACATGACTTCGTCTCAAAGTTCAGTTTCTAGCAAGAAAATTTTCTGTGTAAACTCTACAGCAACATTAACTGGAGGCACATCTGAACAATTCATGGTTACAAGTGTACATATGATTCTCCTGGGAGAAGTATATAAAATGCAAAACAAAAATAACCTATCGACTCACCTGATATATAAGAGTGCATTGAATTAACTTCTTTGGAAAACTGCATTGAAAATGACAGTATAAGTACCAAGAACTATTGTAGATAACCTATGTCATTTGACATTCTAAAGTAATAGTCACAAAAATAGAAAAAACCAAAAAAATATATCGTAGCTATGTGCCTTGCTTTCAGACGATTCAAGGTACAAACTATTTATCTGGCAGATGGCAATTTATATACTTACTTTGCAATTGGTTGTATTGTTGTACACAATCTGCAAATGTTGATGTTGTTAGTTTTCGAAAATAGAGTTGTATGACTAATTTAGCATCTAAGCATGTACTGCTTCGGGACCAGGTTGCATCATTTGATAAATAACAGCAGGCGCAAAAACTTCCTAACTCTAATGCACGCTAAACAGATGTACTCACATGAGTCTCCTATGGGAATTGTATGTGTAAACATCAAATAACCTATAAACTCATCAGTTACATCAGTAAGAAGCCTGCTGAACTACACTGTGCTTGGGCAAGCTGCGTTAAGAAAGAAATATAAATAATAAGATCTATCCAAGGTAGTGTATGTCGTACAATCTTGTAGCTTCATTCTTTTATAAAATGAACTATGATTCGTCATAAAAAGATGAAGTGCAAAGCAAAGGTAGATGGTGAGCATTGCACGCAGAGGAATATTATTCCGAAATAATTTTAAGCTAAGAAAAGAAAGGAATACTAAAGTAATGCCATTCCAGCATTAAGCTTCAAATTTCATCTAAATAGGAACTCCACAGACAGTATAATACAAACCTACGGTTCATTGTTTGTACAGACAAATTTCTTCCTAAGATCTTAAACTTCTACGAAGAAACATTCTATCATTAGGATGCTAGAGTAGATAATGCAGCTGGGATTGATTTCCTGGAGATAGATGTGGAGAGTATAGCACCAAAGTGTATCTATAGTAACTACAAATGTATCACCAAATGTGAACATTCCTAAGTAGCTTACATTTGATTTTGAAGAGCACACAATTTTATCATTTAGTGACCGATGTTCTTAAAGGTACCTGTGATGGCAAAGGACCAATGTCAACAATTAAACTATAAAACACAATCCAACCATGTACAGAGGCAAGACATTGGTACGACCGAAGAAGAAATAAAATCAAACAAAATATAATAACACAGAAATATGTCAAGGGCTCTCAATAGTACCTGTTGGTAGTGCATTGAAAACGTCTTTGAAGACGACGTTCTTAGTGTATCCTTCATGTTCAGGTTTTGCATCTTCGATTAATATTTTCAAACCTTCAGGTGAAGTCACTCTTGACACCGCGACATAGAGTTGGCCATGGCTGAAAATAGGTTTTGGCAAATATAAGCCCAACGTGTTTAAGCATTTGTCCTTGGCTCGTGTTGATTGTCATGGCAAAGCAAAGGGAAACAGGAAATTGTCTTCGTTTCATCACAAATGGCAAATTAGATTCTGTTGGAGTCATGATTATTCTTGGAATGAAAGCCTTGTCTCCTATTTTGCTTTTTCTCCTGGTTATTCTCCTGCCTTCTATAACCCATTTTGCCAGATGTATGACGATCAACCTCGTTCCTTTGCAAAGACCTTTGTATTTCTTAAGAGCATCATAACAGATCCCACCTTCAGTTCAAGTTCATGATCAGGAATTCCACTAAATTTCAAGGAGTTTAAAAACTCTGCAGGATATAATGTCTCTTGCTCCTCGAAATTGGTTGACGCTTTGCATATTGTATCAGAGTTCTTGTACACTTTGACGCTTAGTTGCAGGAAACTCCTAATATGGTCACGTTTCTCTCTTGGAAACTCGCTTTTGCGATCCCAAGTTAGGAGCTCTACGAGATCTCGTCCCAAGCTAAAATGAGAACTCGATTCCGTTAACTAGATAATGATTCATGGAACAAGTGAGAGAGTACCTGAAAATCAAGCCCTTTTCAACTCAATTCCTTGTTTCTCTCTTCCTTCAAGTCCTTAAAGCCTCCTTGTCTGTTGTTGCTGGCTATGTAAACTATACTAAATAAATGATAATACTCTTTACAAATTTATTTATTCAAGCCGCTCCCAACCTCAAATTCTTCTTGGTTCTTACACTCCCCCGCCCCCGCTTTGTGCAACTAAGCTTTGACGTCCCCGGGCATGGTAGAAAGAACATATGAATTGATCTTATCAACGCTTTCATTTTTTGGAGTTAATATTGCTCTACTGCACAAATATTCTGGCTCTCTGTACCTTTCAGCAAAGTTTGGATAAGTAGCATTAACAATATCTTGTACTGGATCACTTACGGATTGAATTAGGAATTCTGATGGCACTATAATCCATGCAGGGTCAGTTTCACTCTCCAGATTATATGTTGGGAGGTCTCCATTTCCGAGGTCCATGATCCACTGACTGAATTTTTTGAGGGATTTTGTCCTGTCACCTTCAGGAAGGTTCTGTTGAAGTCTCATATTCTGAGAAAGTAAAAAACCTTGACAATAATCCCAAAGGGCTGATCAGTTAATTGTAGCCATTACAGGCACGACAGGAAGTATTTGTAACAAATGGTATCCCACGAAATGGCTTATATTCTACTGCTGGATCTTTTTTCCTCGAGATGTCTCGCAAAGTTCTATCGACAGCCTCAAAAATATGGCGATGGTTCATGCATGCTTCATCCCAAATGACTAAACTTGCCTTGCAAATTAGTTCTGCTAGCATAGTTCCCTGCCTAATATCACAACACGTAGTCTCATCAATGTCTAATGGAATTTTTAACATCGAATGTGTAGTTCTTCCTCCCGGCATTATTAAAGCAGCAATCCCTGAGGAAGCAACAGTGAGAACGATACGACCTTCGGCCCTAAGCCTTGATATGATTGTTTGCCAGAGATAAGTTTTACCTGTTCCTCCATGTCCATAATATAAAAGAATCCACCCCTTTCATTTTCGATAGCATCTGCCACCTTTTCGTAGATTTCTCGCTATTCAGTAGTAAGTTCCTTGGCAAGTCTATCATGCTCTTCACGAAGCTGTTTATGATCATAAGATAATTGTTCTCGTAATAGCCTGTTGTTACATTCAACCAACAATGACGGTTCTCGAAAGGGTAGATCAGAGAAATATATTAGAGACCTACCATTTCGATTTAGAATCAATTCAATCTCATAGAGCGTGAATGCTTCTCTTTGATGATCAAGGAGTCGTAAATTATCATCATGACATATGCGACGCTGCCTGTATTCAACATCATCCGACATATCTTTCCAGTGCCTTTCCCATAACTGCAATGGTTTAGCTACTTCACAGAAAAGTAGCATAGTCACAAATAATTCCTGTAATTGCTGGCCTGTTTGAGATTCTGTGGTAGCAAGCTTGCTGAAAATTTGGATAGATTACCCCATCTACTGTTCTTATGTCTTCGTAACATGGTGCTCCCCTCACAACATTAAGAAGCATCCGGAGATAGAAAAGCTCACCTGATGTTGGATGAGCATTCCTCTGTTGCCTTGGCTTCCAAATACTGCCATTCCATACATAATATTCTGGGAATTCACTATAAGTGAAACAACGCGCCTCTAGAAAATCTTCATTTTTTTCATCCACTGCCTAAACATAGTTCCCTTTGGATCTATTCTATTTATCACTTCCGGTAAGCTTTTTGACTCACTAAATGTCACAGATTGCTCACCTTCTAAATGAAAGCTAAGTTTTTGAATTGTAGGTTCTCTAAAATGTATTGGAAACTCAAATATCCTCTAGCACGCTTCAGACCCTGATAAATAGCGACAATCAAGGTAGTATTTTATTTTATCTATTGTAACTGCCTCACGCTCTTCAACACCACTGTCAACATTCGGTTGTTCTATGACGACTTTGGCTCTATCAGGACCCTTGTCGATGTATTTAAATAAATACTTAATGGATCTTGCCATGTTGCACCACTCAACATTGATATGGGCTTGATATTTCACAAGTAAATTACGGTTGTAAGGTACCACATATCTATTTCTTAGTCAAAGTAGCAGGCGGAAAAGCAAAAGATAATTTTAGTATATTAGGAAACATGGAAAAAACATCATAAGTAACATTGACTATGTAAGAGCAAAAACCAAGATCATTCAAACTACAAAAGTTAAAAACGACAATGGAAATTCCTATGCCTCGAAATTATAACTTCCAAGAATTATAGAGTTGATCCGTTTGTAGCTCTTCTTGTTCGCTTATCATATTTGCCTTAAGAACTATAAAGTGCATCCCATGTTTTTTGTATACCATGTCCAACTCTTCACTTATAGTGAAGTTAAATAAAATATCCCTAGAAAGAGCAAAAATGTATCGCTTATAGACGTATAGCAATAAAGTTTGGGAGAATTGATTTTGCATTTTAACTTTGATTTTCTTACCTATGCCTACCTGAAGGTTCATAACAGGTGCACTAAAGTATGTAAGAAAGGCTGTTCCCATATTTATGTTTATTTGTCCTATTCTACTTGATCTTTGTTTTCCTTAAAGTGAAGAAGGTGTATGTATTGCGCCCATATCTTTAAAAAGGATTGGTTTGTTTTCGCATACATTGCATTTACATGGTTAGTTCCAACGGTCCCTTTGTTTGCCTAGCCCACTTGCTAACTTAGAAGTTCCAACTATGCTTTTGGTTATAAGGTAGACATTGTGCAACAATATGTGTTTGATTATAAGGTACACATTGTGCCGCTGTAAACTAAAGTAAAAGAAGAATGAGAAATGTACCCGTTATCCAACGGTATGGTTTCTTTATATATCACCTTTCCGTCGTCACGTCTCATATAAACCGGATAACTGTTGTCATCATGTGTCTCTGTATAAAATTTCTTAGGAAAGTGCTTCAAACAATCTCCATCCACCATACATGACTTGCTTGGTTTTGCCTCACCACATGGGCCGTGCACATAAATTGTGATACAACACGATACGCAACAGGGTCTACCTTCTCGTCAGGAATTTCAGCTGATATGAACTTATCTACATCAGCAGGAGTAGCGAGTTTGTCCGGTTGTGCAAGCCATATACGTATATGTGCATGGGGAAGGCCCCTCTTTTGGAACTCAATCGTATAAACAACTACAAAAATGCATAAAGGTGTATGTATGTCAGTGTAACTGGTGTTTAACCAAAAAAAATTCAAATAAGAAGAAAATATCCCATTTATATTCGAGGTGTCATTTTAAATACTTGTCCCTTTCCTGTTATAGGTAGACTTGAAGAGATCCAACGGAAAAGAGTTAATAGACTTATAAACCATAGTAAACCATCCATCCTTCGTCTGTATGGCTCAAAGGTGTACAATCTAGTTTGAAGTAAATGTGTAAGTGGAACTTCCTACTTGTAACCATAACGACTTATAACTTTTATAAAGGGTAATGAAGAAAACATATGAAATGGTATGTGTATATACCTGCACGAACCTCCCCAAAAACTTGCCTTCTTTAAGATATGTCATAAGTTCGTGCAGTTTCATCTGAAATACACTAGCTACGATGTCCAGCCGATCTTCAGCCTTTTGGCCAGGAATTAAAGCTAAAATCCTTTTGACCTCTGCCCAATTAGGGTGTGATGTGAATGTTAGGAAGAAATCTGGATGGTCGTACTTACGACAAAGTGCAAGAGCATCTTGATAGTTTTGTTGCATGTGACGCAGTCCACCTATAAAAGAAGCCGGCAAAACCACCCGCTTACCGTCACTGGGCTTGTATCACCTTTTGCAACAGCATCTCTGATATTATTGTATAATTCAGGCCTAAGTCTTTTCTGGTTGGAGCGAACCCATGCCAACTTGCTATGCTCAATACATGTATATGCATCGACAACATACTGTTGAAACAGTTTACCACCTTTCAGCAAGGTGGGGCCTTCATTCACTCTAAATTGAAGCCTATATGCATAGTACTCACGCATCGTCACCGTGTTTCTTTTTGTTGCTTCACTGTCCGAAACAGGGTTGTGCAAAATACCCCTTCTATAACCATCCTCACCGTAAGGAAATAATACAAGATATTGCATTGCCATAAAACTTGGATGTAACGCACTAATATGCTCTTACCCATCATTTCCAGCTATTAGAGCTGTAATTTCCGACGCAACTGGCATGTTGCATTCTCTACCATCTGTTGCCCGACTATCGAACAAACGAAGGAGCACAGAAACCAAATCAGATTCTTTAAATCGATCTCTCGCAGTCCAAAACATCTTTACTATCTCATTATTGATGTCAAAGATGCGGTCCAGCTTTTCAACAATGTTAGCATCAAGAGTGCTGGAACCGTTATCTTTGGAGAATGCGGCCATCCTATTAGCCACTTCGTTTTGGCTATCATAGATATACAATTGTGCAAATTTTGGCAGCTGTCCTTCTGGAGGCAATAGTGATCCAATCCTATGGTGATTCTGCCCACCTAACAGAAAAATATAGGGACCTTTCCCGTTGTTAACCATAATATCAATCTTACCTCTAAGCGAGGTGAATGCAAACATTGAGTTATATGCCACGACGGATTCTATAAATTTAGCTTGCTCCAAGAGCTCTTCCAATTCCTCTGGTGGTTGTCGCAATAAAGGCAGCTTAACTCGTCCTTGCCTACAACAGATGGAAAACTTTGGAGAAGTTGTTTCCTTTGACTTAACAGGTCTTTCTTCGTACCACACCACTGCTTTGCAATACTGACATGTTCTATTTGGTTCTTTAAAGTCTGATAGTTCATCCAGGCAATCTGGTAAATTTCAAGGGAAGATGGAAAGTCAGGAAATATGGTGACTAAGTGCATAATGGTTAATTCTTCTTCATGGAAATTATGAGCCTCATATTACCATTTCCCAACAACATTAGGTACATGGATTTCAGAAGTAAAGAAAAAACTTGAGTACTCCTAGATTGTTATATAAAATATATTAACAGGAAAAAGTAGTTTCATATATTCATGTACCCAACATCCAAACTGATGTAATGGATGCGCGGTGTGGTCATAGGCATGAATATACCCAAGTATATAAGCTCATCTACGCAAAGTATTAATAGATTGTCCTGGTATTACGTCATTTTGGAAAGAATAGCATCATGTATACGTTTAAGAATATACTCGTAGCTTTTTATAATTTGTTGAATATAAAAGATGGTCGAAAGTACTACCTAGAGTTGGATTTTCTATCGTAGGTCCTTTAGATGTTGTTGTTGTATAGCCTTTCTCTAAAATACACGCTTGAGAAGAACTGTCCACATCACACCCCCTTGTGTTTAGAACATCGGCATCCTTATGGCGATGATTGTTTTGGCCTGAACAATTTTTAACTTGCTTTTCACAGAGTGTTCTAACAGGCTGCCGGTGACCCTTTTGTTGACGAAGATCACTTCTTCGTACTCTAGCATTCCTGTAGAGTTCTATTCTCTCTGCCAATGGGATATGCTTAAGTGGATGAACATACGGGGGCTTGTTTTGACCACTAAGGCGGGCCATTTAACATACCTGTAAAAAGAATGAATGTCATCAGCGCCAGTCCTACATAAGCTCAAAGCAAAAGTTAAGATTGCTTAGGGAAACCAAATTATTATGGAATTTTAGCTCAGAAATTGCCAAGGCGAGGGCATTACTGAGGTGAAGTTTAATGGTTCTAATACGTGTAAAAAATAATTCTTGCCTGACTGCTACTGATCATCCTTGTCCAAACTCTAAAACAGGGCAAGTTCCTCCTGCTCTTTGTTGTCCTCAACATATCTACTTCCTTTTTGGCAAACAATGCATCACTTTTAATGTGCCCTGGGCCCCCCACCACCACCCCCCCACCCCCCTCTAATTTTTCTAGGAGGAGACCAAGATACCTATATTCCTATCTACCCAGCCACGGATGGGCTTTTCTTCCTATTCCCGCTAACAGACTGGCCTTAACAATATTCTGGGGATATGGCTCCATAAGTTTTTGTTTGGAATTTGTGTTAGAAGCTGGTGAGATCCAGCTTTCAGTGGGCACCATTCATATAGATAGCAACGCAAGTTAAATACTCTAACCTCATGCTGAGGAGTAGTAAACAACCACATAATTTTCAGGATGAGGTATGCATATATACTTTGTTCATTTCATTACGTAGGCAGCAACACGCTGTCATGTTATTCACCATTATAAGGATCTCTCACCAAGCCACATACATTCCTACTTACCCAATCACTAAACAGAAATTCAGCCTATCTACTTCCTTAAGGTATATATACCTCTTTGAAAATGCACAAAGTTCAGGAGAATTTTCATAAGTATTGATTATCAATAGGGAGAAGTGTTTTGGGGTTGGAATATAAGAAACAATGGTGGACTTAAAAAATGAAAACAATCAAAAATACAATTTATAGAGTACTGTAAAGTCTCCGAATTTCTACCAAGAGATTTTACATGATCTTTCCCTACACATAAGTGTATGGAGTCAAGCCGAGAGAGAAGAGGCCGTCCATCAATATGCATCCTATAGCCCTCTTCACAGAAAAAAAAAAGGTTCTTGATATAAACTAGAGGTTTTTATCAATATCATAGACTAAAGGTTTTTTACATCCGATCCCAAGATACAAATTGGCTATTTACTTGTACACAAAAGATAGGGTAAGATGATGGGAGTTCTTACCTAATCTCGACCATGAACCACCAAGAATCTATAGCTCAAAAGACAGCGGGTTATGTCAGTAGGATGGAGATGCATAGAAATTTCAGAAGAAGCATTTCAACAGTCGAATGTCATATTCAACAAACCACCGAAGGCGAAGAAATTTGCATATCTACTTTGATAGAAACTAAATTCGCAAAGCTGGCCCGCAACAAAGTAGGTGCTATGCATTGATATACCAACTTCCAATCCTAATGCAAACCCTATGAAATAGTCTAAACTGAAAAATAATAAAGAGCTAATTACAGCAGTGTCCCTGAGGTTATGTGTAATTACAGATATGTCCATTAGTTTGGATAAATTACACTTATGTCCGTTGACCAAACGAAATCTTAAAAAAACTTAACGGTTATAAGAAAATGACATTATTGCCCTTAAGTTGGAAAGTTAATTTTTTTCAAATGCCATTACCTCTTCTAAAAAAAAAAATCAGAAAAGACTAACTCTAAGTTAATCAGAAAATCAGAAATATAGCCTCTCTCTCTCTCTTCCCGCACCCTTCCCCACCCATTTCGCCGCCACCCTCTCCTCCACCCTGCCCGCTGCTGCTCCCCCCATGCCACCCACTGGCCACCAAGACTTCCCTTCGCCCACCCCTTCGGTAGCCACCTCCGTTAGACCACGCTGCCAGCAGCCCCCTTCCTCGCCCAACCCCGTCGCAGCCCCCTCCTTTAACCAACCCCGTCGCAACGCCACAGCGTCGGAGGTTGGTCTTAACTGTGGTGATCAAACAGGATGAAACGCGAAGTCGTGGTGGTTGTAAAATTCCAGATATGCTTGTGTCGTTCTAGAACCATTTTTTTCGATGTGGTCGGCGACGATGGTCGTCCTCCGGCAATCGGTGGATCTGGTCGGCGGGTTAGATCTTAACCGTGGCCTCAACCAACCCCGCACAACGCCACAGCGTCGGAGGTTGGTCTTAACCGTGGCTTGGTTTGCCGTTGGTTAGATCTGGTAGGCGACGATAGTCGTCCTCCGGCCGTCTTCTTCACTGGACCTGTTGTGCTGTAAACGAAATGGTCTGTGTTTTCGGCGACTGATTCAGCAAAAATTTACTTTTGTAAATTGTTAGATTTTATAAATGTTACAATCAGTACCTCAGGAAGGTGAAAATTGTTGAATTTTATGGACATGCAACTGAATGTAAGATCATAAATTAGGGTTTAATCTGAGAATTAGTGTTTGTAAACCTTAATTTTAAAATCTTAATTTTCAAATTAGAATTTTAAAACCCTAATTTTTAAATTAGGGTTTGAAATCTTAATTTAAAAATATACAGTACAAGGGTAGTATTGTCATTTTATAAATACGTAATGATGACATCATAAAAAACGTTTACTTTTTGAACGGAACCCTAACGGATGGACACGAGTGTTACATTTTGAAACTTATTGTCCTTGACTGTAATTATACCCTAACCTCAGGGACACTGCTGTAATTAGCCCAATAATAAATGTAAGATAAAAGAAGATGCAAATGAAGTAAAAAAAAAATTTAATAGAAGAATATAAACCCTAATTCATGCAAATTTGGGAAAAAATTAATTTTGGACAAATCGAATGAAATTAACCATGTACAATCGAGCAGTAGACATAACTAAGCATAAATCAAGTGATTAAACATGTAATTGCATAAACAATTTGAAGAAATTTTGACAAATGAAGAACCCTAGTTTATGAAAATTGGAGAAATTCAAATTTTGCATGAATACAAGTAATTAAACTATGTAGGATCATGTAATAAGCATCCCTAAATATGAATCAAGCATTAAATCATATAGTAGCATGCTTAATTGAAGTAGATCTGAAGAAATATTCTATAGAGAACAATTCGAATTTCAACCGATTATGAATAATGTAGGTGAAATGGATCACTTTCATAAGTCATCATATACTCATCTCTCTTGTTCTAGTGCTTAAACTTGTACTCATCTACTTCTTGAGAGTGAAATCTTGTACACATTTCTTCATCTAAAGTTTCTTGTATCAAAACTTGGGGTTGTCAAGCTTTGGAGCTTTGGGATTGTCAAAGCTTGTTCTTGATGTGGGCATAGCATCAAGGGTTTGTAAGAGGTTCGATCTTGACCCGTAAGGAAGATCATACTAGTGGATTCTAGGGCCTTTCAAGGGACTTCCTTGAAGGGGTGAACGTAGGCTTATGGGTATATCAAGCCGAACTATTTAATTCTCTTTGTCAAGTATCTCTAAACTCTTCTCTCTTTACATTATCGTTTTACATTTGTGTTGAGATTTGTCTAGTTTGCTTACTTGAGTTATTGATTTGTTGTTTGTAGCTTTTTCAAGTGTCATTCATATCCTCTCTAAGTTTGTTGTATTTACTTGTTAATTTTTAAAGTAGTCTTAAAACCCTATTCACCCCCCTCTAGGGTTATCTTTTGGTTTCAAGTGGTATCAGAGCAAGTATGTAAATCATGAAGTAGAATGAGATTTGGGAGGATTTACGTACCAATTTTAAGCCAAATGGAGGAGAATTGAGTCCTAGGAGAGATGAGAACTTCTTTTCGAAGAGAGAAAGAGTAGAGAGAGAAGATTTCTGCAGAAAAGGAAATCTGGGCACGATTTATGCCCTTCCCCCGTAACGCAGTCGACTATATTCCTCAATGCAGTCGACTGTATTGACCAATGCAGTCAACTTCAATGCACAAAATCAATCAGTCTTGAAAAAAGATTATACATGTGTATATTGCAATAAAAGTGAGCAAAACATTTTTAAAATAAATAAATATCAACAAAACCAACAACGTTTGGAAAGAAAAAATTAACTAAAGCATGCTATAAGCATATGAGATAATGCTCAAGTATGTAAAGAGTAACTAGCACATTTTTTTTTTAAAGATAAACCCTAATTTATGCAATTTTGGGAAAAATTCAATTTTGGACAAATTGAATGAAATTAACCACGTACAATCGAGTAATCGACATAACTAAGCATGAATCAAATGATGAAACACGCAATTGCATAAACAATTTGAAGAAATTTTGACAAATGAAGAACCCTAGTTTATGAAAATTGGGAAAATTCAAATTTTGCATGAATGCAAGTAATTAAACTATGTAGAATCATGTAATAAGCATCCCTAAAGATGAATCAAGCATTAAATCATATAGAAGCATGCTAAATTGAAGTAGATCTGAAGAAATAATCTATAGAGAGCAATTCGAATTTCAACCGATTATGAACAATGTAGATGAAATGGATTAGAGAAAGTATGTAAATCATGAAGTAGAATGAGATTTGGGAGGATTTACGTACCAATTTCAAGCCAAACGGAGGAGAATTGAGTCCAAGGAGAGATGAGAGCCTTTTTTCGAAGAGAGAAGGAGTAGAGAGAGAAAGATTCTGCAGAAGAAGAGATCTGGGCACGATTTATGCCCTTCCCCCGTAATGCAGTCGACTGCATTCCCCAATGCAGTCGACTGTATTGACCAATGCAGTCGACTTCAATGCACAAAGTCAATCAGTCTTAAAAAAGATTATACATATGTATATAGCAATAAAAGTGTGCAAATATATATTTTTTTATTTTTAAGATAGATAAATATCAATAAAACCAACGATGTTTGGAAAGGAAAAATTAACCAAAGCATGCTATAAGCATATGAGATAATGCTCAAGCATGTAAAGAGCAACTAGCACAAAAATAACCTAGTCACATAGGTGAAGACATGCCAAGTTCTCTTCTAAGAGTGATAAACCTCTTTGCATCTAACGGTTTAGTGAAGATATCCGCTAGTTGGTGATTTGTGTCCACGAAATCTAGAACAATATCACCCTTTTGCACATGATCACGAATAAAATGGTGTTTGATTTCTATGTGCTTAGTGCATGAATGTTGGATGGGATTTTTGCTCAAATCAATGGCACTAGTGTTATCGCATAAGATAGGTATGTGATCATACTTGAGTCCAAAATCCAAAAGGGTTTGTTTCATCCAAAGAATTGTGCACAACAAGCACCAACCGCCATATATTCGGCTTCGGTGGTAGAGAGTGCAACCAAATTTTTCTTTTTGGAACTCCAAGAAACAAGAGAGTGATCTAGGAATTGGCAACCTCCACTAGTACTTTTTCGCTCGGTTTTACAACCGGCAAAATCTGCGTCGGAGTAACCAACTAGGTCAAAAAATGACGTGTTTCTAGGAAACCATAACCCTAAATTGTGAGTGCCCTTAAGATATCTAAGGATTCTCTTTACGGCAACTAAATGAGATTCCTTAGGACAAGCTTGAAATCTAGCACATAAACAAACACTAAACATTATATCGGGTCTACTTGCGGTAAGGTAAAGGAGTGATCCGATCATACCTCGATAGCGTTTAATATCAACATCCTTACCCTTTTCATCTTTATCAAGCTTTAATGAAGAGCTCATTGGAGTGTCAAAAGCATTTGATGCTTCCATGTCAAATCTCTTGAGTAGCTCTTTGGTGTATTTGGCTTGGTTGATAAAGATTTCATCCTTGCTTTGTTTGATTTGCAATCCAAGGAAGAAGGTGAGTTCTCCCATCATGCTCATTCCAAACTCCTTACTCTCATACAAGAAGCAAACTCTTCGCACAAGGATCCATTAGTAGCACCTTGCACCAACAATAAGTCTTTGCCCTTAGATTTTATAAAAAGAGTGGTGTCAAGTTTTCCTCTTGAAAAACCATTTTCTAAAAGAAAACTACTTAGTCTTTCATACCAAGCTCTAGGAGCTTGTTTTAAACCATAAAGAGCTTTGCTAAGCTTGAAAACATGGTTTGAAAATTTTTCATGCTCAAAGCCGGGAGGTTGAGCCACATAAACCTCCTCCGAAATAAAACCATTTAGAAAAGCACTCTTGACATCCATATGAAAGAGTTTAAAATCTCTATAGCAAGCAAAAGCTAAAAGCATTATAATAGATTCAAGTTTAGCTACCGGTGCATAAGTTTCATCAAAATCAATTCCTTCCTCTTGGTTATAACCTTGGGCCACTAATCTAGCCTTGTTTCTAACCACAATTCCAGATTCATCAAGTTCGTTTCTAAATACCCATTTTGTGCCTATAATCCTATAGTTTTGAGGTTTAGGCACAAGGGTCCAAACTTAATTTCTTTCAAATTGAACTAGCTCTTCTTGCATAGCAAGCATCCAAGATTCATGATGTAGAGCTTCGGAGAAGTTCTTCGGTTCAATTTGGGAAAGAAACGCTAAATTAACATGTTGTTGAAGAGAGCGTCGAGTTCTTACCCCACTCGAAGGATTACCTAAGATTTGATCGCTTGGATGATCCTTTTTGTAAGTCCAATCTTTTGGTAATTCTTGAGAGTTGTCCGAGTTTGAAACATCATTGCTTGCTTCCTTGTCTTCCTCTTGAGAGCTTGATTGTTGCTCTTCTTGAATAATTTCTTTGTGGTTGTCTTGTATTGTTTCACTTATATCCAAAGTTCTCATGTCATTGTCCACATCATCTACATTAACAATGTTAGTCCTCTGAAGAAAAGGATTAGTCTCATCAAAAGTAACATTAATGGATTCTTCAACAACCAAAGTACTTTTATTATAGACTCTATATGCCATACTATTATTAGAGTAGCCAAGAAAAATACCCTCAAATGTTTTGGAATCAAATTTGCTAAGGTGATCCTTAATATTTAAAATAAAGCATTTGCAACCAAAGACTCTAAAAAAGCTCACCTTAGGTTTCTTATCATTAAAAAGCTCATAAGGGGTTTTTAACAAAAAAATTTCGCAAGATAACTCTATTGAGAACAAAAACAAGCACAATTGACCGCCTCCGCCCAAAAGTACTTAGGTAAACCATATTCGTTAAGCATTGTTCTTGCCGCTTCTTGCAAAGACCTATTCTTTCTTTCGGCAACACCATTTTGTTGAGGAGTTCTAGGAGCCAAAAAATTATGTGATATCCCAAAGTCATCACACAAGGCTCCTATTTTTGAATTTTTAAATTCTCTACCATGATCACTTCGAATGTTGGATATCAAATATCCTTTTTGATTTTGAACACGTTTTGCAAATGAAGTGAACACATTTAGAGATTCATCTTTGGTGGCCAAAAAGAAAGTCCAAGTATAGCGAGAATAGTCATCAACAATAACAAAACAATATGATTTACCACCAAGACTAGTAGTAGGGATTGGTCCAAATAAATCCATATGAAGTAATTGCAAGGGTCTAGAAGTAGATACCATTTTCTTCGGTTTGTGAGAGACTTTCTTTTGCTTACCCATTTGACAAGCATCACATACTTTGTCTTTCTCAAACTTGATCTTCGGGAGTCCCTTCACAAGTTCTTTGCTTGAAATATCCTTCAAATGCTCCATATGCATGTGTCCAAGTCTTCGATGCCAAAGCCAAGATGTCTCACTAATAGCACTAAGACACTTGACATCTTGGTTAGCTAAATCATTCAATTGAATAGAGTAAACATTGTCATATCTATTTCCTACCAAAATAGTTTCATTATTCTTCAAGGATTGTATAGTGCAATGAGAAGCCTCAAAGATTACTCTAAAACCTTTATCACTAAATTGACTAATACAAGAAACTTTAGATGAAGAAATGTGTACAAAATTTCACTCTCAAGAAGTAGATGAGTACACGTTTAAGCACTAGAACAAGAGAGATGAGTATATGATGACTTATGAAAGTGTATATCTCTCAAATGTAAGCTTACAATAAATGCTCTCTTGAAATGGATGAGAAAATAATGAAAATCAAGAGAGATTGAACAATTGCTTTGATCTTTGATAATATGAAAGATAAGAGAGCTTTGAATGCAATTGATGAATCAAAACTATGCCCAAGATGAGTATTTATAGAGGTGGGAAAAAATATAACCGTTTGGAATTAAGTGGAGTAATAAATGCGCCAAACGGCTATTGCAGTCGACTGCAATGTCTCATTGCAGTCGACTGTATTCCCAAAGTAGCCGTTGGAAATTCAAAATTTCCAACTTGCAGTCGACTATAATAGGCTACTGGAAGTATTGCAGTCGACTGCATTATAATGCAGTCGATTGTAATACCTCACTGCCCAAGTTGCAGTCGACTGCAATCCAATGCAGTCGGCTGCATTCCAGAAAATGCAGTTTCCTAGTTTTCAAAGAATGAAAAACTTTTATGCATGCAAGGAAAACCTATGGGCAAGTTCTAGGTATACTGTCATCGATACGAACATCTCTCTATCTAGTTTACAAAGAAGGAAATAAAAGCATTGTAAAATTCAAACGACGAATTCCTTCTTTGATGCGTTCCGTTGAGAGTCTTTGACCGAGTTGCTCGTCTAATAGTCCGTTTGCATGAGTATGAGATTGTTCATATTGCTTCATCAACTCAATGCATGTTAGACAACATAAACATCAATGTTGGGTATCATCAAAACCAAATATAATCCTAGGTTAAATAATCGTAGGGTTAACACCTTCTTATTAAAGGCATCTTAGGTGGACAAAAATGCAATGAACACCATAAAAGGATTTGGAACCGTTTCATTAAAAAACGATCAATTATAAACAATGTAAATTTGAGATAGTTCAGAATACTTACTCTTAAAATTCTTAAGGATCAAAGCATGCAAGATTGAGCTTCCAAGGTTTCCTTCTGAATTCACCCGTGAAAAGTAAATGGCGTAAGTCATTAGAAAAGATTTTTTGAAGAAAAATCATTCATGCAAGAGATTCTAAGAGTACTATGATAAGATGTTAATAAGAAAGAGTGTCACTTTGGTTTTAAACAGATTCTAGTAGAGAAGACAACAAAGAAAGAAGTAGAAAATTAAAAGTTACATGGGTTGAAAACATGCAACAGATTAATTGTACCATGACAATAACTTCTAAGTTAGCAAGGAAGTTAGACCGACAAAGGCACTGTCACACTAACCATTGGAATTCATTACACACACTACAACGTACTGGACCACACAAACATGGGTGTAATACAGGTGCTGATTACAACATCTATCTAATGTTATGCCCACCCATAATTTCCAGCTAGCGAGTGCGCTAAATAGCTAAGAGACATAGCAAGATGGATTATGTAGAAGGCTAGATTTTGTTGGTTTCAACATGGCAAAGAATTCGGGCATGTAAAGGAACTCATGGAAGCGAAATGGAGCGAAGTTCAATTCTTTTTGCTGAATACGCTCATTATTCCAGTAAAAGGTTAAAGATTCTCACTAAAGCAACTCAGATTCGTCAATGGTTTTTTTTTTCATCTGTGTATTTCTCAAATGTTTGTAAACATATTTCATCATATTCCTGAATTTGTATGGTTTCACTTTTTGCATATCCGAAATTGATCTTAGTATTTAGTTTAACATGTCAAACGATATCTAGCAATCTAAATGTGTATAATTAATTTCAGTAAACAAAATCATGACATAAATTCAAATGACAAATATTGCAAAAGGGAGGGAATGTGTTGTTGTTATAAAAGGAAAAAGAGGGAATTTCATCATTCATTATTTCTATATATCAAATTGGATTCTGGATAGTCCAAGATGATGTGATCACTAATTCAGATAACCAGCAATTTATCTCTGCACCTTGGGGGATCTGATCTGATTACATCTTCATCTCTAACCCATTCATTTTCCATTGTCACATTCCGTAATTCCGTAATTCCAGGCAACAGGTCTCCCTCTCTCTAGACTGTATTGTGCTTGTACTCTGGCCTATTGACAGTAGAAGAAACTTTTTCCCCTTTACATTGTCTGTCACACTCCTCTACATCTACGTTCACACCATTTTCAACACTTTGACTTCTTTCCAAAATCCTCCACAAGACCAATCCTCTTTCTTTCTGGCATCTTTCAACGTATTTCGGATGCATGTTTGTATATAATAATAATAATAATAATAATAATAATATTTGTATACACTTCCACATTGATTCTTTAACAGATTCACTAAGGCTATTCTCGTGTTATGGTGGTGTAACTCATTTCTTCTTCCTCCATGGACTTGAGGAAGTTGCGTAACAGCTGATTTTTGTACGAACAATCGCAAAAAGTAAAATATTGAACATGGATCATAATACACAGGGTTGGATGTCTTCAGAATCGGTGCATGCAAGATGGGACTTCTAAGAATGGCATCTGGATCCTTCAATATTAATTCGTGAGAAAGAGGTGAAGATGAGGAGTCAATTTGCCGAGGTGAAAATAAGAAGTAAATTTGCCTCATCTGTTATGGAAGGAAAAGATATTTTATTTGGAAGAAGAAAAGGCACGAGATAGAAGAAGAGGGAAGAAAGAAGCAAGGGAGGGAGAGAGAGAGTGAGTCAGAAAGAAAGATGGAACACAAGAAGAAAAGCCCACGAATTGAAGTTGTAGAAAAGGCGGCAAGAAAGTAGAGAGAAAGTGTGCGAGAGATGAACAGAGGAGGAAGATGTCCGGATCTGTTACAAAAGAAGTAGAATGGATTCAAAGTACGGTAGTTAAGATTTAAGGCATTTGTTAGTCCAGATTCAATGTCACCTCAGAGCTAACCATATGGCAGCGAATTTCAGTGAACAAACTCGACTTTTATATATTTATTTATACTAGTTAATGTAACCGTGCAAATGCACGGGACAGTAATATTGATTATAATTCTAGATTAATTATAACAATAATAAGAAGTCCAGGTTGGAAGCCTAAATTTAATGGATAATAAGGGGATTAGAAGTCTAGATTAGCTATAAAAATGATAAATAGGCTAAATTAGAAGTCTAGATTAATTGTAACAATAATAATAAGTCCAGGTTAGAAGTCCAAATTCAATAGATAATAAGTTGATTATAAGTCCAAATTCAAGGTAACCTAAGAGCTAACCACAGAGAGCCGAGTATTTCAATGAAAAACTCGACTTCTATATAGCTAATATATATTGATGATTGATGATTGATATTAATATAGATTGATTGATTGATGTGTGGAGCCAAAAATGCTTAATAACATTTGTTTCTGTATATGATGAATATCATTTGCTTATTTAAAATCATTAGTCATTGTTATTCCTAAACCACTGGTACTTTGATACATTAGTGGACTATTCGAACTCACCATTATACTCTACCACAAGTGAAAGAGGTCATTAAAGGCTTTGGCAGTTTTTGAGTTTTTGAGAGTTTTCTTAAATAGCGTTTGAAATCACTTCCAGTTTTGATTTGCTGTTTCAAAAAAAAAAACAAAAACTAAAATTAGTTTAGTTTTTATTTTTTACAAAAATAAATGGGTGTTTGATTACTCAATTTTTATTTTGAGTTTTTTCTTTGGTAGTTTTTGCGGTGGCGGTGGTGGGGTGTGGCGGTGGCCGACTATCTTGCAAACCGGAGACCGCCGGCGGCAAGTGGTGGGAAGTCGCTGTGGTGGTGCAAGAGGAGGGTAGTGGTGGTGGTTTCAAAAGAATAACCAAAACTTCTAAATGGGAGTTTTCAAAAATAACTCTGTTTTAAAAACTGGTTTCCAAAACTGAAGATGAAAAATAAAAAAATAAAAAGTATGTGTCAAACGAGTTTATTTGTAAACTGGAGAAAAAACTGAAAACAAAAACCCAATCAAACAGAGCCTTAGTTATTAGAACTATGTAGTCTTATTTTAAGAATTTTGCCTCGGAGTGGGTAATTTGATTAGGTTCAGTTCGTGCAAGATGTTTTATCTGCTGCGTATTTGTTAGATAATTGATTCTTAAGAGGATGGATTCTCTTATGCTGTAGTCCTGCGAAGAAATTTTGTTTTATGAATTTAGATGTTGTATTTATACTAGATGTTAAAAGATATATAACGGTATATTATCTCAATTTAAGACTTTGACTGGAGTCACGACTTCTAATTTGGGGGCACGAAAAAACCCTAAACACAATCACCTCATTTAACACTTGTTGCCAATGTCACTGCCCTTCACGACAACTACACCACCCCCTAAAACTTCACATCATGTCCCAAAATGTTCCCACCCTCTCCTTTTCTTTCCTTCCTTTGTGCAAGACCTGGACTTTTGTTTATCATGGCATTACAAAGTTCCATCTTCAGAAGTGGTTGTTGTTCTTTTGTACTTGTTTTAATTGGTTTGGTTAATAAACTGTTGTCAGAAGGGTTGACAGCCTACTTGGAATTGTACCAGCAGCTTTTTTTAAATCTTAGTTTTTGCTTCCTTTCATTATAGCTCAAACCGTAATTCTTAGTGTCACATGTTCTTGAACATCAGCATTAGCATTGAGAGACTAGACTAATATTGACTATGTTTGAATGACTTTCACGTTAAAATAGTCCTTTGGACACACCTTTCTTCTTATGCAGGCGATCAGTAGATGCCTAGCACACTACCGCTTTGCATATGTTCGACGTTTGTACATTTGGTTCGACGTTGGGTCTCTATGACCAACATAAAAAGTGTACTTTTCTTAGTGATCCATGCATATCACATGTTTGTATAGAGCCAAAATGCTTAATGACATTTGTTTCATTATTCTATGTGAATATCATTTGCTTATTTGAAATCATTAGTCATTGTTATTCATGTCATTTAACTTTACTTTGATGCCACTAGCATTTTGTTACTTTACTAGGCTATTCGAGCTTACCCTACCTTTGTCTTACCACAGGTGAAAGAGGTGATTAAACGCTCAGGCAGCTTTGGAGTTTCTGAGAGATTTCTTAGTCATTAGAACTATGTAGTCTTAAGAACTTTATCGGGATGTGAGTAATTTGATTGGGTTGAGTTCCTGTAAGATGTTTTATCCGCCGCGGATTTGTTTTGTAATAGATTCTTAAGAGAATGGGTTCTTTTCTGTTGTAGTCTTACGGAAAAATGTATAGCGGTATGAATTAGTTGATCTATTTATACTTGATGTTGAAAGATGTATAGCGGTATATTATCTCAATTTTAAGACTTTGATTGCAGTCACAAGTTCCAATTTGGGGGCGTGACAAAAGCCTAGACACAGTCACATATTTCTCTTCAAACCAAAACACATTTGTTGTCGATGTCTACCCTTCACGACAACTACACCACCCTGTCAAACATACAACTTCACACCATGTCCCAAAATGTCCCCACCTTCTCCAAACCAAACACACTACTATGACCAACCAAACCGACATCCAGTTTGCCATTCTTTCCGTTATAATCAGAAAGCTTGCATTCGCTCCCTCCTACGAAGTGTTTCATAAACTCTTGGTGGTTCATTTGATTCTCCATCTTTGGAAACTGAAATGGGGTTGGTGATCTCCCTTCCTGATGGGATGGTCATTGGGTGTATTGTAAACTTTTTCAAAGACTTGGATCCCTATTCGAAGCAAGTCATTTCCCTTTCGAAGGCAAGCCACTTTCCACGCAAGCCATCTCTCCTTTGCAGGCATGCCTATTTGCAAAACCAAATCAACTTAAGCATATTATTATTGATCATACTATTTATTAACAATTTCTTGTCCCTCCGAATGAGGATAGAGCTCTTTCAAGAAGCTAAATCCATGACCTTCCCATTAATAAATTCTCACGTTATGGTATCGCTGCAAATGAAACTCTGCCTTCAGCATCTTTTGAAAGTTTAATGTTCTTTTATATCTCTGTACATGCTTTGTAGGGATCATAAGATTCGATCGCCCTATTTCGATTCTTTTTATAACGAGAAGCAATTTTATTATAAGGACCTGATAAAAATCCTGTAGACCGCGATCTGGTCGTCTAACCATCGCTGAAAGATAGGCTAGATCAATTTTTTAAAAAATATACTTTCATCGTCCACCATTTTATGTAATGGACGGTAAACTTTATCACTGTTCTCCCTACCACCTACTTGCCTATGATTCACTCCGACTCATTAAATCCCTCCATAACATTTTGATCAAAAGCCTTGTCATACCATACATGTTTTGGTTGATGCTCTCCTCACTCTCTGATATATTACTCTCTTCATCTCACGGTTATTGATCACATTTGGCATGCATATTAAGGAATTTAGGTATTTTACCTTTTTAGTTCTACCCTCGAGAGAGGAAGGGGGAGAGAAAGTGGGACAAGCGAAAGAAAATGAGTTGCTGGAAGTTTAAATGTGTAGAAAGAAATAGAATTAAAAAAAAGTGTTTAAAAAGAGTAAATATGGAAAAACACCCAGGGAATCTGATCAAAATTTTTGGTACAGTTTAAAAAGAAAATGTGATCAATTTTTTTTTGGGATGGAGGGTTACAATTGTTACTAGATTGTGTTTTTAGTTACAATATCAGAGAATAAGAACGCAAATTATTCTCAGCAGCTCATAACCCTTACTCTGAGGATGACGTGAGCCATTCGCACAAATCACTAGCTAAGTTTAGATGTTAAAAACATAGCAATCTTGGTAAAACGCCACTATCAATTGAAAGCTGTCAAGATATTACAACTGATGTTCGAAACAATGTTCCTAAAACTAAGTTAGCGTTTGACAATGTTCTTTTTTTTTTCAGTTTTTCTCCAGTTTTGTAAACTGGAGAAAAAAACCCGTTTGACAGACAATTTTCGTTCTTTATCTCCTTCAGTTTTTAAAAGTAGAACTGTTTTTTAGAACTTCATTTTGGAGTTTTCAGTTTTAATTTTTGTTTTGAGATCCAATCTTCAAACTTTACTAGCTAGAAGCAAAAAAATGAGTATCATTTTAAGAAAACTCCCTCACACACATAGCTCCACTACCACCACCAGAAGACACTTCTTCTTTCCATCGGCCAAATCTGCCCCACAGTCACCTTTTGCCGTCGTCATCCTATAATCTGCCCTTATTGCCGTCGCCACCCTATCATCGTCGACAACCATGGGTCTGCGACACCACTGCTACACTCTCGTTATTGCCACCCACAGATTTGGCTCAGCACCGCCACCCTATCGTCATCGCCACCCACGGATCTGGCCCTCCGTTGCTAACCTACCGTAATATCCCGAACTTCGGGAGCTGTTTAAAATAGTCATCCATGACCCAAAAAATAAACGGGCTCTAATTTTGAGTAATGCTCGGGGATTAGTAGTGCATTGAAGCTTAAAAATATTTTGGGGCAAAAATATAATTTTCAAAATTTTGGGGGCATTTTCGTAATTTTAGAAAACTTCAGGGGCATAACTGTAAATTGATGTCTTTGTGACGAGAAGTAATAAAATGGGTGATAGTATGTGTTTTAGTGATCTTTAATCAGATCATACTTTATTCGGGGCCAAAAGGTAATTAATTAAAGTTTGGGGGTTATTTTACAAATATAAAAATTTTGGGGGTCAATTCATAAATTCTTGAAAGTATTCCTAGGTGTCAAATTTTAAGGAAGAGAAGCATAACCTAATGCCACCTCTTGCTATTTTTGGCTGGTGACTAAGCTAATATTTGTTTTTAATTTAATTGGTTCTATCCTAAATGGAACAAAAACAAAAAAAAAAACAAAAACAAAAACAAAAGAAGAAGGAAAGATAACGTTTCCATTTCGGGAAAGGAACAAAAGAAACATGAAGAAGAACAAGAACAAAGAGAAAAGAAAGAAGGAAGAAGAAACAGAGTAAAAACAGGGAGAAGAGAAACAAAACAGGGCTCGGGGGAAGGAAAACGAAAGGGAATTAGGGTAACTTCTTCGCCCTTTAATGCATTAATTCGTTGTGTTTATGGTTGTGTGTAGTGGGCTCAAGGTGTGTAAAACTGTGTGTGTGTGTTTAGGTAAGCACACGGGTGTAGTTGGTGTAGGTCTGCGAATTTAGTGCATGTTGGTGTCGGAAATTAATGAGTGTGCTTAAAATGGTGAAGGGTAAAGGGGTTTTTAGTTGGGTTCATAGTGGCATGTGTGTGTGTGTGTTTAGTGTTTTTGCTGTGTGTGTTTTTCGTGTGAGAAGAAAGGGAGCTTCGAGTATGGCTTCAATGGAAAGTTGTTGAGTAATTTTGTATAATCATGTGGTGATTTGGTGTTTTGGAAGAAAATAAAAGCGATTGGGAGTATCTGGTGGGCTGCCGAGAGTGAAGGTGGGTGCGGGTGAGTTTACAGTGAAGGTTTGTTGAAGATATATGTGATGGGGGGTGTGTATATGTGTGTAAATATTGTGTATTAGTGTGTTACAATGTAAGTTTTAGGTATAGAATTGGGAATGGTGTGTGGCCGTGTGTTGCAGGTATGAATTGTGTGTGTGCGTGCGTGCCAGTTGTGAAGAAGAAGATGAGGTGTGTGTAAAAGGTGAGTTAGTGTGTGCTTTGATTATGAACAGTGAGTGTAAGTGTCGCTAATATTAAAAATCAATTAAGCAGATTTTAATCCGAATTTTAATAAATATTTAGAGCCAAAATTAGACAACGTCCAAAACAGTAACCCATGATATTTTTACAAGACCTACACTCTGAAATTTTTCGGGAATTTTTGGTATCCGCGAAGGGCGCGAAATTTAGGGCATCGATTAAACTAAATTAGCGAATTATTTATCCTAGTAAACTAAGTTACTTTAATCTGAAATTTTTACAGAAACTTTATTTTATAGATACGGTTCATATTCTAAAATTTTGAGGAATTCTGAAGACGATAGGTATTTTTCGCAAAACTAGCTTTCTAGCGCTCGGTCCGGATACCGGTTCGGGATTTTCGGGCGAAAATTCTTTAAAATACTTTTTAGACCGAAAATGATATTAGGATGCTTAAAATAGAGTTTTAAGATATTTTGAAATTATTTCGGTGCCCGAAACCCCAGGGACATTTAGGTAATTTACCACCCTCAGGGGGGTATTTTGGTAATTTCACCCATAAAGGTTATTTTTTTAGTAAATTTACATACGACAAGGATATTTTAGTGATTTGGCTTACAGAAAGATCATTTTGATGATTTAAGTGTAACGGGGGGTATTTTGGTAATTTGACATACGAAATGTATTTTTGAGTAAATTGACATACAATAGGGTTATTTGGGTGATTCTACTTACGGGAAGACAGTTTGGGTGATTTAAGTCTGAGGGGGGCATTTTGGTAATTTTATACCCTAGCGGCGTTTCGGTAATTTTACATACCCGGTGAGGGAGGTTCACTTTGAGAGCATGTATGAGTTCGTATTAAGTTATCCTTTTATTCTGTAGGCTGTATTCTAATGGTTCGATTATTCCATTATGGTTAAAGCTAAAGACTTCCGGTTATGATAATTTAGCTGCAGATCCAGGTAAGGGATTCTATCTGAACCTTGGATAAGGACTTTTGTCCGAACCCTTATTTGATTACTTGTACTCGTAAGTACTCCTTTGATATATTTACGACTAATGCCGAACTCTGAGTTATGTATTGATATCAGCGTGTTCTTACCCAGAAAATCCTAATGATGAACCTGAATCGGTTATTTGGAAATCTTGTGATACTCGTATGTTATTGCGTGCTGAACAAATTTGATAATTGTCTGTATCCCTTCTTCCGAATTGTTGTGATTATATTCGATAATTATTCGCAGTCGTTTTTGTTATTTATCTGTGATTTTTCTTCTGAAATTTTGATTTTTTCTGAAAATTCCGAATGCTGACTTATGTCAATATGATTATTGTTATTAGAACCCGAATTGATTTCGGGGATATGAACTTATGTTAACGCCTTTTGATATTGTTAATTTCTGTGTTGACCTGGGTACCTGTTTAGTGGGGAGACGGTATAAGGCTGGTTGAATCTTGCATGAAACGCAGGCTAGTACCCAAGTGGACTAGTAATCATTTTAGTACATCATGCATGTGTACACTATATTAGCTTGCCATAATGGCATTGTAATCGCACAGGATCAACGTTGATTTTTGATTTTATTAGTTAGAATGATTTGTGCTTGGGTTGAAAGCCCTTGACAAGCATTTATTGTATTAAATTATAAGGATTTGTACTTGGGTTGAAATATCTTGACAAGCCTTTATCGTATTATCTGATTTGATTTCTGCTTGGGTTAAAATCCCTCGGGAAATCTTGCTGTATTTTGAAAATGAATTTCTGCTCGGATTGAAATCCCTTGAGCAAGGAAAATTTTCGTGGTACTTGGAAATGCTGACTTGAAAAGGATATTTTATTGATAATTTTGAATTTTGTTCTGATTGTTAAGATTTATTTTGTCATCTATTTCTGATGAACTTTGCTCAGTTTGGGTAATTATTGAATTTTGATCGTTCGAAGTGTTTTGAAAATCATCGTCGGTTGGATTTTTCGGAGTCGTGTTATAATCTCGTTTGTAGTCCTTGTACGATCTTACTGAACTCTCAAAAGCTCATACTTCGTTTGGCTCCCTTCTGCAGGTGATGATAAGCTGTAGTAGGTTCGGGAATGGTTTAGAGTCTGAGTGAGATTCCGATGAGCCCATCACCACTGTATAGTAAGACCCCTTCGCAGGTCGGTACTGATAATTTGTTCTTAGGAAATTTGAATTGCGAAGAACCTAAGCTGTAATAGTTTAAGCTAAGCAATTGTGGTCTAGTATTTTGAGAAATCTGAGTTGAAGCTGAATTAGATGATTTGGAAAATGTGTTAGTGAACAGGTTTGACAAGTTTGATAGGTTTGATGTGATCTGGTAGGTTAACGACCAGGGAGTTCGGGACAACGGAGCTCCAGATTTCGGGGGCGTTACACCTACGCCTTCGACAATCACGGGTCCGTCACACTACTACCGTTGCCACCTACAAATCTACCCCAACACCGCCACCCTAAAGTCATCGCCATTCATGGCTCTGGCCCCCCGTTGCCAACTCACACCTTCGATAATGAATCAGACCTCAACCCACCATCTCCACCCCATTGTCATGGACAATCAATGAGACCTCAAGCAAGCCGCCACCTCAGCACCGTCGCAAAACCCACAATTTGCCCTACCGCCACCACCCCACCTCCATCGCATTTGATTATGATGGTGGTGCTATGAACATGGTGGTGCCAACCATCAATGGTGGTGCTTCGGGGAGTTCTAGAAATCTAGTTGGTGGAAAACTTAAGAAAAAAAAATGATAAATAACAAACTGAAAGTAAAAACTGACTAATTAAACATCCATTTGTTTTTATAAAAAACAAAAATTTTATAATAAACTGTTTTGATTTTTATTTTTTTACAAAATAAAAATCAAAACTGTAAGTGATTTCAAACATACCAAAATAAATAGGCGAGAGATGATGTATTTATTTCAAGTGATTGATTGCCGAGTTATATTGCAGTTGCTTTCTGGAGCTCATCCTTCCAAACAAGGACATTTAAAACAAACATATCGCAAGTAATCAAGACATTTGAATTTTTTGTCTCAAGTCAAACTCGTCTTTTTAGAATTTTTTATTTTCTTCGTTCTTGTTAAAAACGTAGCAGTCGAGCAAAGGAGAAAACTGAAAAAGGCTAGAGAGGCCACCAGAATTTTGTGAAATCAACAGCGCCACAAGCATAACTTGGTGCCGCAAAGAATAAATAGGTCAGAATATCGTCAACAAAAGGCTGCTTTTCTATTACATGAATCGCCTGCATATGCTACGAAGATGATTTATTCTTGTGCCTAAAGAAAACTACATGAGATCTTACAAATGATAAATGTTGCGTTACGTAATCAGGCTCTAACAAATCGCAATGATTCCAAAGGAACCAACTGCGGTCAATTTCACAAATTTGACGGTATGATGACCCCTTCCGATCTTGATGCCACGTAAAAAGCAGTTCATAGTGACCTATAGCTTGAAGGGCTATGAACCAGCCTAGCTAGCACCTCCTAATGATACTTGCAACATTTCTGCCGATATCTTCTTTTGTTCGTTCACACACAGGAACATCTCCGATGTACATGTCAAAGAAAGCCCCTGGCAAAATCATACATGCATCAGCTGTTTACCCTTTTTAAACTCCTCTTCTCCTTTGTTGATGTTCTCCCATAAACATTGGTACATGCGCTAGTTCTTTAACATCCACAAGGCATAAAAAGTTTGAAATCTCTAACTGAATAATTCACTTACTACACAAGTCCTTGCTTTGCACTGTTCCAATCTGATGACCTCCAACTGCACATAAATATCTTAGTATAAACAACTAATATGGGATCAAGGGGAAACCGAATGATTCAATATCAGAAGGTTGCAGCTATTTAACCAAAAAAGGTATATAGCTAGAAAGTGGTATGGTGGATGGGTGTAAAAATTTTATAGAACTTCAATTTTTTTCCCTTCCAATGACACTAATGACTTACTTTCGGTGATTAGATGTCCATTGACCGTTCTCCGGAAATCGATTGTTGTTCCCTGAAAATGTTCCAAGTGCCATTAGATGGTAGCTAAAGGCACAATTATTTGACAAATGATAGGTCAAATAAGTATACCGCGCGTATAGGGATATCTTGTGAGAAGAGAGAACCAAATGTTCTTAGGCAGTCATAATCCGTGTC
Source organism: Escallonia herrerae (assembly GCA_033070095.1). Lineage (NCBI taxonomy): Eukaryota > Viridiplantae > Streptophyta > Magnoliopsida > Escalloniales > Escalloniaceae > Escallonia > Escallonia herrerae. The sequence goes on along the minus strand of JAVXUP010000767.1, from coordinate 209,948 downwards.
TGGGTTGGTCTAAAGAACAAAGAGCAGTTGTCAGGAGTTGACTACAGTTACTCCAGGATTGAGGAAAGAATATCAAGTAGACAAATTACCTTCACTAATCGGGCTCGAAGGGACTTTTCGAAAGCCCTGGAAAAAACATAAATAGAAAAAGACTACATTAGAGACATTAGCAAATATCTTCTTGATTATCAGCAAGAGCCAAACCATGAGTTGGACTTTGATAGGTTGTCAAAAAGATATTAATTACTCGTTCATGATTGTCAGCCATAAGAATTGAACCCTTGATGCGCAACTCGCTTAATCAGGTTGTCAAAAATCTAAGATGAGCAAGAATGAAACTGGCTTGAAACCCGACATGATCTTAGTTCGCTTTTAATTTTAGCTTCTATCTTAAGGCTCTGGATTCAAGACCTTAATCACATAGAATGTTGGTGACACGCTAAGCATGTCAGAAGGCATGTACATGCTAGGGTAGGGGAAGACTGTCAAAAGAAAGGTGGTGTAGGTAGACTCCGAAGAATGCATTAATTTAAGAAGCCAGTCACAAGGGAAAACGAAGTTCCAGATGACAAATTACTTCACCCAGTGAGAGGAAAATGAAGCAAAACATGAAAAGGCCCGACGAGATGAGAACTATAAAGTTTTATTATGTAAATAATTAATCTCTTTTTCTTTGCACATTTCATAATGACTTTTGGTGGCAGCTCACATTTTAAATTTGCAGGTAACAGTTTCTGTTTCTCATCGACAACGAAAAATAAATTTGTTAGCAAGTAAAATACACAATCTACAGAACCAAAAGACATGACTGCATGTTTACAGAACATTGCCACACCTTCACCGACTACGAGTATGCAGGGTCTTTATTCTCCAAACCCGGGAGGGAGGGGGGGGGGGGGGGGGGGGGGGGGGTTGTTCTTTCCTTGTGTTATCAAATTGAGCTAAGGTTTTAATGTGCTTTATATAGGACATAGGTTGCTTAGAGAACACAACAGAACAACCTAGTCGTTAAAATCTGTGTCCTATTTTACCCCTAGTCCCATCCTCCTCTAGTATTAGGGCGGCAATCGACCATAGTGCAATCAGGCTGAGGTATTCTGTAGCAGAATGACATGCCAAAGATCTAGCAGCAAATTATGGGGCATAAGTGCCTCTAATTTCTAGCATCTTAATGAGGCAAAGAGGATGCAGGTAAAGAAGCTAGAAGTAAGATCTATGGGTCTTGCAGGAATATGCTGGTAAGAACATGAGTTCCTTCCCTTGCCCCCTGATCCCGGGAAAGGTACCTATTTTTGTGATCCCTAAGACCCAGAATATTGCAGTACTACTACACCTATACTCATTCTCCTCGGTGTTCTATAATTGATGAAAGCACTCAGAGATAGGGTGAGATCCATAGTTATTTAAAGCGCAACATACGACAAACACCAAAAGAGTAATCATTTTGTCTCAAGACCAACCAAATTAGCTATGTATCAGTAAGCATAGCATTTTATAGCGAAAGCTTTGATAACCATCTCTCCAAATTCAGCAATTCTCAAATCATCATTTGGCAACAACTAAAACAAAGCATTGGAAAATAAAGAAAACATTCAAGTTGGAAGTACGTAACACAAGTTACCATGGTTAACAAAAATATTTGAAGATGCAACCATAATCCTAAAAAAGGTAGATAGATAGCCGTCCTAAATGGAAATTTCTCATGAGTCATTCATCAATCATCCAAGAGAGTCAAAGATGCTCATCCTCCTCCCCAAAGTCTTCCTCCACTTTATCTAAAAGGTTGACTGGACGGTTGGAAAGGGATGCACCCAAGTTGGGTGCACTTTGTCTCGCGGGTCTTACAGCCGCTCTTGATGTTGCCTTAGAGTTATAAATATGCTCTCCAGCCGTGAAGCTAGTTTAATATTAGTTTATGAATATGGTACTCTTACATTACGGTCAATTTAGTCAACCTTAATAAAAAAATGTCTATACAAAGATCAGAAAATTTTGTTTTAAAGGGCTTGAGACCAATAATTAATAAAACCGCTTTAAAGGGCTTTTGGCTTAAGCAACAACAGGTGGGATTTCGAAGGGGCTGTACCTATCCCTAAGCAAAGCACTAAGGGTGGCCTTTGCTGGGCTTCGCTCCTAGCTGCGATGTACATTAGACGTGCAAAACTCATAAACAGCACACACAAACAGGCAGGATTAACAAGCTAATATCGTACACCTATAAAGTAGTAAAAATAAAAAGAAGTGTTCAAACATGGCTATTGAGAGTGATGGCATCATTTAATACAACACAAGCACAAGCTGGAACCAGTACAATTGCGTTCTCAATTAGGACAAAAGATTAAATGCAGTAAAAGACCATAGGTAAAAATTATGTTCCAAACAATGTCTCTGAGGATAATTTCAACTTACTCTTTAACAGTACTGATTTTCATCCCGTTACAACTAACCACAAGCCTAACGGTCATGCTAATATCCTCCCTGCAGCACCCAGGCAAAAAATTTACGACGAAGTCATGAAAATAATATTTTGGTTGTGCAAAATCATGCTTTACCCATGTAGCTACCTTAAAAGATCCTGGTAAAAGTTCTGGTGCTTATTCATATCCGTGGCAGGGATGGAAGCATACTTTGAACCCAATTTCTTGCAGACATCATAAGGGTGAACATCTATAACAGGCAACAATAGTCAAATGCTTTTCAGAGACAAGTGCGCTAAAAGCAGAAGCATCAGTAGATCTAGTAGTACTCACAAAACCCAAATGCATAGACCTTCAGAGATTTTATCTTAATTATCCGCATTGTTCTGGATCCAGTTCCAACAAGGACCTGAAACACATGAGGAAGTTGCTGACCATCAGCAGGCCCAAAGTAAATTTTCAATGGCTTCTATAGATGATTCAATTCAAACATAAATAAAAAAAGTCACAACAGTATTAAGATTAAACAACGTAAAGCAAAGAAACATATCTGGTACAAGAACAGTAAAGGGATCTCCTATTTAGCTTAACAATTGCACGGACACTAGCTTATGACTGCAACATAATTGTTTGCAATTATCTCTTCTAGAAGAAATTGGAGGGAAAAATCAAAGTGCATTGGACGAGTTATTTCCCGTGGGCATTTTCTATGACATCTGATCAATAAAGCAAAACCATCATTTAAGAGTCAAGACTTTAATCTAAGTCTTAAGCCGCCTTAACCCTGAGATGAACTAAGAGATCGTGGGCAAACGGACCACATCTTCTTAAGACTCGAGAAATTTTTTTTTTTTAACTCTAGCAGGAAACACCACCTCCATAAAAATCTGGCGCCAAAAGGAAAGGAAGAAATCAGATTTTCACTTTGATCTGACTAATATCATCTTACGAGATGTCCACTACACAACTCACTAAGCCCTTGTCAACCACATGTTTCTCTGATCAAAAAACAAAAACTCCTAGCAAGCAAGCTGTTCTCACAACTTCTTCCCTTGTTATATTTGTTGGGCTTACCACCAACCCATTAACTAGAACTTAGTTTTCCTCATTGGAGCATTTAAGAACTGCGTTGGATATGGCCAAACCTTCTCAGACAATATTTGTGATCTCCCTCATCTTGTACTATTTTCTCCTGTCGCAACCCATCCACCTAAGCATTTTCAGCTACACTCATATTTGTGTACGATCTTTCCTTCTTGCCCAAAGTTCATACATCATTGACGGCCAGGCCGTCCTATTAAGTCTTTTTCAACTTGAAAGGCATATCACAATAGCACACCACCCCAGGTGTGCACTTTCACTTCAACTAACCATGTGTTATCCACTGGGCAACATCCTCATCGAATCTCCGTGTGCAACATTGACCTATTACACCTAAAATCATCATTTTTAGGTTCCTCTTTGCCCATTTATATTTAACTATCCCCATACTTCCACCTAGTCTTACTAAATTGCATTCAAAATGCTCCCATCTCCAATTTTAGTCTCATCAGTTACCGCTATTATCCAGAAACAACTTATAAGGCAGGATCGTCCCCGCACTCAAGTAAGCTAATCTGTAAAATACAAAAGACAGGGACATAATGCTGGTCCTTGGTGAGTCCAATTGGAATTGGAAACGCTATTCATACCATCCGCCGCACCCAAACCAGAGACTCCTACGTTATGTCCTTAATCACGTCAACAAACTACATATGCGCACTTTTCTTCTCTAAAACCCACTTGATAACTTTCATCGGTACTATCCTTTGGCAAGCAAAAAAGAAGACACAAAGATTGTTGCTTTTCTCTAATCCCTGCAAATTGGTTTTCTCTAAATCCTCCAAAGCTGCATACCTTGGTGCAGCTTTATATCTATCTTCATAGGTATATAAAAGTATTAAGTGCTTTCCTGCACTCATCAGGTGTTTTAGATATTCCATACACAAGTTAGCAGTCTAGGCCCACCTCGTCCGACCATCTCCATACCTTTGATAGGTGCAGTGTAAACAATACGTAATACGCTTCAGTACATGGTATGGGTACGTGTGCTCAGTACATTGATCTATCGGTAAGTCATACATCAGGGGGTAGGCTTAGTGGTTCACTATTTGGGTACGCAATACACTGGGGATTCCCTAAATGGTTCGATTTGGTCAAATATAAAACTAATAAAAGAATCATTAGGATTTTAAACCCTCAGGCTATGTTTATTGCCACGAAGAAGATGTCTTTTATTTACTTGAGACCAACTCTTGGTCTGCACCAACGAATTAGGTATCACGGGATAGGCGTACTAACTGGTGCAAGGGTCTTTTCAATTTACATCCTTTTCAGAGGTTCCTTTACCTAGGATCTTCAAACTTATGAACAATGTGAAGTTGACACATTCAGTTAACTGAACTGCCTGCATCAGAACTCACACTTCCACATAGTGTCCCTTTCATGAGACGTGAACATTATAGAAGAGAAAAATGAAAACAAAGGTAGCAATAGCCAAGACCGAGTCAATGTCAACAAAGCTTATGAACTCCAGAGAAGATCCATTGCTTGAAAAATAAAGCTACAGACTAGAACAAGAGAAGAGGGTATACGTAATTTGCAAATTGAAACACAGGAACCTACAGCTTTTATATCTCGAATAGAGTCTAACAATGAGAAGAACAAGGGTCGCTTCTCATATAAATTTTTTACACGAAAAACAGCTTTAAATGTTGAATCAATGTTGCAAAAGAGATGGCAACTTTAAAAGTATGTGATTCACAGATTTGAAGTGGGAGAGACGAAGCAAAGATTTTTCATTCATGTGTTGCAGGATTGTTGACACCTGTAAGTCCGAGGCGATGCCAGGTTATCAAGGCAAACACATGCATGAATGAGGACATTAAGATGGTTTGAGTGCCAAACAGCAGAATGATTGGCGGTGCAAGAAATTAAGCATAATAACTCCTTGCAGAACGAGTTACTCTACAGTGACATAATTGCCTCTATTTTACAAAGCGGGGTTACACAAAGCATCAAAGAGTTTCTAAAGAACACAATCCTGCGAAGCAAATGAACTCTACAAAGCAACCATCTACTAATACATAGATTAAACATTAAACCATCTACTAGTAGATATATTTAACATTAGGCAGCTGATGTTACAAGATGCAAGACTAGCATTAATTAGAAACTGACAAAAAATCATAAATACTGACCTCTGACAAAAAATTGGAGCTGGTTTCTCCAGCTAATAAGTTATCTAATATGGTTGGGAATTGGATTCCAGTTTTAGGCTCAACTGCGTGCCTTGTACAGTTTAAACAAGACGTGATATCATCAAATTCCCGTTGCTCAACCGCACAGGGACCATGATCCATGCATCTGCGAGCTAGTATCTGATTGTCCTCCAGTGGAACGGCTAGTACATTTTGAGATCTAGTTGCATATAGAAGGAAAGAGATTTAGAGAGTAATATTGAAGTGAAAATTAAACTAAGATGGGAGAAAGCCAATGTGTTGCTGCATAATTTTGAAACAAAAAAGAGATCTAGAACGGACGACTTGTCTTTAGAAGGAAGATCTTACATGTTGTCAAGCGGTGGAACCAAAGCGGCAGCTAATGAGAGCACAGGAAGTGACTGAAGCTGCTTGGCCTCTTTGCATAATTGTCTCATAGTAAATCTAGATATCTTGCCAAAAAAAACTGGGATTGAAGATTCTCCTCTTATTCTAAAATTGCAGAAAAACCCTTTCAAACTCTGCCTACTCAAATTAACATGATTTAATTGTGGAGAAGCTTTACAGCTTCTTGGATTAGAAGCATGAGAAGTGCCTGGTAAATTGTGGTTGATATTGGAGTTTGATCCGCTGGCAAACCACAGAAACAGGCCACCTGCAAACTTAGAAATGCAGTTGAAAGCTTCCTGAAGAGCCAGACTTCCAGGGACATACAAGTATCTAGAATGGTAATTGTTGACGAATGAACTTATTTGGGACAGAAAATGATGCGTGGCAAGTGGTTCTATAGGAAAAGGGTTTGATGAACCCCCCTCAAACTCCATAAGGAACACCAAGATATTCAGCAGTATGCAAATTAACCTAGGTCAATTATCCCTGAACTGAAGCTTCACCTTCTTAAAAACCCACCTGCAAGAAATGGATCAGGTGAAGAGAATTGAGCCATTTAAAAAACAAAAAACATGAAAGCAGATTTCAGTACAGTACAGAATCATTTAGTACGCAGATCGACAACAGGTACGGTCCAACAAAGAACAAACACAGCACAAGAAAATTGGTTATACTTGGAAAGCATGCTAGCAAGAAAAATTCAGAACTACTATGAACACATAAAACTCCAAAATGCACCTACCCAAACCAAACCACAAAGTGTCGCTAAAGAGCGTACAGCATAGCGAAAGGTGTGTCCTAGCTCCTAAAAGTAGATGGAATCGCCACGTACCATGAGAACATCCAAACGAGGGCAACATTAACATTACATTGCTACTTTTGTTCTGCAAGCATGCTAACAAGACAATAGGGAAGGGAAAAAAAATACTGTTAACAAATACGAGCCAAGCCCACCCCGAAAGTGTCGCGAAGAAGGGCATAAAGTGTTGTTAAAGATGTGTCCTGAAAGCATAAGGGCGCTTGAGGATTGCATATCCCAATCTTTTTTTCCAAAGTATAGCAACATTAGTAGCATTGCATTGGTTACCAACTTACCTGGGAAGACGGAAGCAGAGATTAGCTTCTCTAAAATTGAACGATGGAGACAAAATGTAACCAATCATAGCAAAAACTGAAAAATACAGAAGGTTGCAGCTTATTTATAGATTCAACAAAATTTTAGGGGGAAAAAAGAAGGAAGCGCACCCGAATTAAATGCAGAGTTGCACTCCGGATACAGTTGCCTCTGCTGAAGGGCGACCACGATTAGGGTTGTTCTTGAGAGAGAGGGAGAATGGGAAGAAAGGAAGGAATATGCTGGTTTGGCTTTGGAGTCGTTAAAAGGAAAGGAAGAAAGCTGCTTTTGCGTTTCCGTGGGAAAGCAGAGCTGGAGGAGGAGGAGGATCTCCCTACTAATTTCGTTTCCCACGACAAAACAGGAAACACAAAGATCTCCTACCCCTCCCTCTCTTTCGCCCCTTTCCAATTCCTCCTCCAATAAACTAAACAAAATTACAGTATATATATATATATATATATATATATATATAATTGCCCTCCCCAATTTTAGCCCGCAATTAAGTGCACCATGCAGCTAGCTGACAACTTTCTAGCAGTAAATCTCACGTCTAATACAGAATGTTGCTGGTAACTTTTATGAAATATCATTAATCGCATTCAAAGAAATATTGATTATTATCGTTCTCAAGAATTGTAACCGTAATCTAACCCTTCATAATTAGTTTAGGGGACAAATAAAGAGTACCTACAAAATGCGAGCGCAACATTGTAGCGGTGCGGGTGGATTTGATGCGTAACCTGGGTCTGGGTTCTTGCGCTTTTGGTCTTCTGTCCACATTTTTGGTTCACGTTCACCCTTTAGGCTTTAAGCCTTTTGGAATGGGTGGGGAAAATGACCAAGGTCTCCCTCCTTGTCCGAGTCAAACAGGAGACAAAGGTGGGGCATCTGAATGTGAATCTGAATCATTCAGTTGAGTTCCGGCACAAATTTGTCTGATTGTACGTCTTGGCTTGTCCAATTACTACAAATTCAATTCACAGCACGTGTCAAAGTCAAACCCGTCATACACACACACACACGTGCACTATTTCTTTTCGTTTCTTTCTACACTTTGATGCTTTCACCACCTTCCTTCCTTCACTCTTTTTTTTAAAAAAAAACTATCACAACTTCATTAACAAAATACATTTAAAAGAATTTTGACTTTCAACCGAGTTATTAGAAGAAAAAAAACTTATTAATTCTTGCATATCGACACTCAATACTCATCGTATATTCATTTAGTGACGCTAGAAAAGTACTGTTAAGAATTATCATTATAAATGTTATCATAAATGTTACTAACTATTCTTAGTAATCATTAATTGTCTCTATACGATAAGTTGTAACTATTTCTCTATAATCCAGATAGCAGCCAAATTTTATAAATCATATTTTGGCACAATACACATTTGGTTGCCTATGACTATAAACAATAAGAAAATCACATCCTCTATTCACTTCAACTCAGAAAACTAGTTTGACTTCTGCATTCCTAATCTCATTCATTCTAATTATCATCCTTAACCCTCCTAAAATGTCTCTTCTCAAGCGCTACTCTTGCCAAATAAAGTATTATTATTGTTTTGACTTCACCAAAACTACTTAACCCACCCAAATGCATCAACAGTGAAGAAATTCCAAAACAAACTCCAAAGTCTTGATCTCCATCTTCTTAGAAATGTTGCCTTGAGAAATTAACTTTGACAAAAACAATTACACTTTTGCTAAGTCTTTATGCATAAACTACTTTTAAGTATGGAAAAAATTTGGCTGTTATCCCAGTTGGAGGAATCTTCCTTCTACCCCTTATATAGCGAGAATTAATCGTATCTATATGTTTTTTTGTGGCTTTTGGTTAGTGACATTAAAAAAATTTTGCTAATAATTATTGATGATAGTATTAGAAGAAAAGCCACTAAAAATAATTAACGACTCTTACAACCCAAATAGTAGCGAGAAGAATTTCAAAAATATATTTTCGTGGGAAAACTATTTTAGACAGGTGCATGTACACAAGTGCCATCAAAATTGGCACATGAGGAGTTTGAACATGGAAGGAAGAGACATGCAAGGCACGCAAAGGGGTTGGCGACCTGTGGAACTTTACCTCCTTATTTGATTAGACTTTATTATGGTCAGAATTGGTGGGACACCTGAACGTGCCACCCCCATACACATACGAGAATACGTACATAAACAGAGTTTGTACGTAGCACACCATCTTTCGAACACATGAAGGGCATGTTAGATCTGCCAAAAAGAGTTCGGTGCAATAGTGAGTGAGTGGTCCTTGATCCATTCTCGAAGGGAAAAACATATAGAATTTGTGAAGCTTTTTTCCTCACCCTTTTTCACGTGATATACAAAATAAAAAATAAAAAATCCCGCTTGGGTTCATTCAAGTAACACATATTTGACCGATTCGTCACGAGTCAAGATAATTGACAAAAAAAACCCTTGTTTTTTTTGTTACATTTATTTATTATTACTTGCACAACTTGCACTTGTGAAAACATAATACGTAAGAGTTTTTCTTTCTGATGCCAAACAATCAAATGAAAGAAGATGTACAACGTAACAATCATGCACGGTAAGGGAGCTGTAAGTGCCAGAAAAGGGAGTGACACCAAATCTAAATAATCATGTTAGCTAGTTGAGTTGTGAGGGGCTTTCATGACCCTGTAAAACAGGTTAATTGAGGTGAAAAAAACTTTCAGAAATCAGAAAATTAGTTTGTTTGGTTTGGTGGAAATAAGGGCGAGACAGTAGAATATACATGCTATCAAGGAGAAATGGGATAGAGACCGGAATCTTGTCTATTTATAATAATAATAATTCTTAATGAGTATTTATTAGAATATTGATTGCATGGAATACTAGTAGTAGTAGTAGTTTACTGTGATTGACTGTAGACCATAATCATCACAGGAAGAGTTAAAAAAAACCTTGATCGATATGGTCGTCAGTTTTTCTTATCCTGTGGGTATGGAAATAATAAGGCAGCAAAAAAAAAAGAGGTGTTCTATGGCATCAGATGCGACAGCAAGGACATCACATTGGGGATCAGCCTTGGTTATTCATGGGAGATTTCAATGTAGAACAGCTCTAGTGAGAAGAAAGGGGGTGCTGGTGTTATGAGAAGACATGTTGCTAAATTTAATCACTGCTTGCAGACCTTGCCTGTGGAGGATATATGGCTAGAACAGGCTATACTACAGATGGTGCAATCGGATGAATGAGGATCTCATTATGACCAGGATTGATCGAGACTTGCAAAATGAAGTTTGGTTAGCTACGTTTCCCAACTCTCATGTGACTGTCCAAGTACCTGGGACATCTGACCATGCCTTGCTTATTGTTAAAGCACAACTTGATAGGTAAAATGGGAAAAAGCCTTTCAAGTGCTTCAACTTCTAGATGATGCACAACACCTCTAAGAATATTCTGAGCAGAATTTGGGAGGAAGAGCATGATGGTGTTGCTTGTCATCAACTGGTTTCTAAACTTAAAAGGTTGAAACCTCGATAGAAGCAACATAATAGAGCTCTTTATAGCAACATATCAGAAAAAATAGCTGCCATGTGTATTCAAGAGGTACAAAAGCAATTTTTTGGACAACATGAGTGGGGATATACTTTCTATTATCAGAGTCCAGAGTTCAAGCTCTAAAGTTGGGAGATAGGAATACTACATATTTTCACAAGAAAGTTCATGTGCATAGGGCAAGGAATAAAATACTTCCTTTCGAAACTGTGGAAGGAATTCAAGTTGATGGAGTGCAAGCTTTAGATTAAGTTGCAATACATCATATTGCTAAATTGCTTGGAGATCCAGTACCTAGCTTGATGCATACTGAGGCCAGGCTTAGCCAAGCTTTTAAATCTCACCTAAATCCCATTGAACAAGATATGCTATGTGCAGTAGTAAGTGAGAAGGAGGTAAATGATACAGTGTTCTCTCTTAAGCCTAATAAAGCCCCCGGATCTGATGGATATACAACTGAATTTTTTCAAAATACGGGGAGATTGTGGGCAAGGATGTGAGTACAGCTGTTAGGACTAAAGGTAAGAGCGTAAAACTGTTTAACAACACTGTCCTAACCTTGATCCCTAAATTCCATACCCAACACAATGAAGGATCTCATACTTGTAGCCTGTTCCGATGTGGTTTATAAGTGCATTGCTAAGATAATGTGTGCTCGTATCAAAGGTGTGCTACCAAGTCTCATTAGCACTAGACAGCCTGCTTTTGTTGCCAATAGACATATAGCAGATAACATCCTCCTTATGCAAGAATTGGCCAAGAATCACAAAAATGGAGGACTACCTAAGTATGTGATGAAACTGGACATACAAGAAGCATGTGATTCAGTTCGTTGGGACTTCTTGAAGAACATAATGGAGGTTCTCCAATTCTCTTCAAAAATTAATGATTGGGTTATGCATTGTGTCACTACTGCAAAATTTCAATTAACCTTAATGATTCTATGGAAGGGTACTTCGCAAGTGCTAAAGGCTTAAGGCAAGGAGATCCCATATCCTCTTACCACTTCTTGCTGGTCATGGAAGCTTTCTCAGGACTACTTGATGAGTTTACTGCATGTGATGATTTTACTTTCCACCCCAAATGCAAGGTTTTACAGATAAATCACCTATGCTTTGCTTATTCTAGTATCTACTGATCAAGTCTATTGCAAGGATTAAACAAGCCATTAACGAATTTAGTAAACTCTCTGGACCTCATCCTAATCTTCAAAGAAGTTCTATCTCTGGCAGGTGTTACCAAGGATATTACATCACAGAAAGTCCAAATCATTGATATTCCTCATGAGCAGTTTCCTGTAACCTATCTGGGGGCTCCCCTTATCTCTAGTAAGCTCACCGTCAAAGATTGTTAGATACTTGTTGAGAGAGTATCAAATAAGATTTAGTGTTGGACAACGAAGTACTAACCTTATGCAGCCAGAATTCAATTGGCAACATCTGTCCTGCTTAGCATGCAAGTGTACTGGTGCTCCAATTTCATTTTGCCTAAAAAGACACTAAATCAATTTGAGGCTAAGATCAGAGCTTTCATAGACATGGTAAAGACATCACATGCACAATGGCCAAAAATGCCTGGGAAAACCTATGCCTTCCCAAAAAGGAAGGCGGATTAGGTCTCAAAAAGTTGAAAGAATGGAATACGGCAGCTACGCGTAAACATATTTAGGATATTGCCCATAAAAAGGACTTCTCGTGGGTTAAACAGTGTCACATGTATATAATCAAAAACCAACATCTATGGTCCTTTAAGCCCCCTACTACTTTGTCTTCGACTTGGCATAAAATCATGAAGCTGAGAGTCAAAGTTCAATAGTTTAGAAATTACAGAATTAGGGATGGTAAGACAGTGTGGCCATCGTTGGATCACTGGATGCCTGGTGGTGCTCTAATAAACAAATATCGGAGCATAGTCATAAATGACTCTGGACTAATTGTTAAAAGTAAGATTGCTGTTATCGTTATAGAAGGTCAATGGCTACTGCCTAATGCAAGGTCAAGAGAACTTAGAGCTTGGCATGAAGAGATGGCTGCAATGGCATCTCCACAGTGTGATAATGCAGACAAAGTAGCCTGGAAATTGCAAAAGAATGGCTTTTTTCTCAATTAACTCTGCTTGGCAGGCTCTAAGGATTGTTAAAAGCACTGTTCCTTGGCGGAAATTTCTTCGGTTCCCAGGCAATAGCCCTAAATGCACTATTATTCTTTGGGTGCTTAGGCAAGGGGAATTAAGAACCAAGACTAGATTAAAAGAGTGGAACTGTATTGGGCTGATTATTGGTCCCTGTGTGTCATGCGCACAAAGAAGATGAAGATCATCTTTCCTGCTATAAATCTATTTGGGCAGCTCTTCTGAAAATCCATATTAGGGTATCTTGGCGACAGTTCTTGTGCTATGTTACTAAAAAAGGCTTTCAAGCAAGATTTGGTAAAGCTCATTGTGGCTGTCACAGTATATACAATGTGGCAAGAAGGAATGCAAGAATTTTTAGCAAACAGAGATGCAAATAGAAGAAGATAGAGAAGATGTTGCAGTTAAGATTAAGTTCCTGCTCACAGCATTAACAAACAGAGATGCAAAGACTGAGGGACTTGGGAAGGAATTTGGTGGCTTGTATGAAAAGAATCAATACTGTTTTCTGTACTCTTCACTAAGGGAAGGAATAGCTCATAGCTGTATGTTTGTTGAGCTTCGGTCACCAAAAAAAAAGCACCCACCGACTAATGTGGCCATGGGTGAAAGAGTTGGTCTCATGGGCCGGTGGAATCATCCAGCTCCGGCCTATAAACAAAACAGGCATCTTCTTTTCTTCTTCACTCTTCGTCGTCATTCGTCAACGTCACCTTCTTCTTCAACTCAGCCTTTTTTTTTTGTGTGTAAATGGAAACTACAGTTTTCTCCTCCGTAATTCTAATTTTTCTGATTTATATTGCCTAAATTGGGTAGCATTCTTCATTTTCGACTGTATTTGATTGCGAGTTTGATGGTTGGTTTGGAGGGTTTTATGTTTTGCCTGAGGAAAGTTCAAAAACCCTAATTTCTGTTGAAGAAATCTCTGATACACAAATTTTGATTTCACCTGAATCTGATCAAGACCAGACGTTTGAGTTTTTATTCCAGAACTCTTTCGTGAATTGAAAGTTGTCAAATAATAATAATAATTATACCTTTCTTGTGCTTTGGTTTTTTACATCTGGTGACAGTTGATGATGGCGGTTGCGAAAGGGTCGGAGGCAGTGGTGGTAATTATTTTTGTACAGCAGTACGTATGTATGACGTGGTGCCTCACAACACAGGTGGTTTTGGAGATCATGTGCTCCGTGGGTCGGGTGGGCCATGACATTGTCAAATTCTTCTGATTGTGCAGCCGGATCAACGTCAGGTGCCACCACACACGCCAACCCAATTTCGGGCTCATGGCCCAAAGGGCCTTTGAGCAATGACCAGTTGCCCCAAGGATCAAACCACCACAAAAACCAAAACAAATTCTCAACCAACACTTCCCGCAACCAGCCACCAAGAAGAAAACTCCAGACAACCAAACTTTAACCACACCACATATCGGCTGGAGCTCGTCAGAGAAGGGGGAGGTGTAAACCATCTAGAAGGGAAAAATGAAGGGATGCCATGTAAAGGGTGGGAGGGCCCCTACATCATGTGGGTGGTGGTTATTAGTTCCCGTAGCAGAGGTAAGGCAGCATATAGGCTTCCGCAACTGAGAGACGAGCTTGCGAAAAATGAGTGCACTGTGAATGAATACAGTAAAGTTCATTGCGTCATTGAACACTTGGGGGGTGATTGTCATAATTAGGCCAAAAGGAACAAAAAACAGGAGGTAATAACTTTCTTATACAGTGGGCTAAAAATCATGAACCCAAAACTTTTACCGTGTGGAATATGGTACTAGAGTCATCAATTGACGAGTCTCCCGACCTCACTGTCAAAAAATTTTGACACAGCTTTTCTTCAGAATTCAGACTATCCACATTTCTGGTAGAAACCACGCTGTCGTCACAACAAGCCTGCTTCGAAGAGGTTTCTCCTTCTCAAGGTCTCGTCTACCAATTTGAAGGTCTTCTTTACAAGCTTCTGATCAAGGGCAGTGGTTCTATAGATCTTGAAGACTCGGTCCACTCGATCGGGGGCAGTGTTCTGGAAGTACAACTCCTCAAATTTCTTCTTCACAAACCTGAATGCAGAAATATTAGAACATGGAATGTCCCGTTTGTATACAAAGCAAACAATCAGAATACTGCCAACTCAAGATCTAGATGTTGAAAGTTCTAAGGTCCCATTTAAAAAAGAAAAGAAGTTTGTAAGCGCTTAGAGCAGCAATGGAGTGAGAGAAAGAAAAAGGAATTCCTGCATGCATTTTGTTAGCATGAAAAAATTTGGGAAGAGAATAATACACTGCCCATATTCATACCATGATTTTCTTACTTTCAGCACATTCTTGAAATTATTAGGATGGTCATATTTAAGGAAAGATTAATAAACATAACATGTAAATACTAAATAATAAGGATCAATAAATTCAGCTCACTCATGTACAATAAGCTTGGAGTGTACAAGTTCTAGGCATGCCTGCATTAAGGGAAGGTATCTTTGGAATCCACTACGAAAACAGCCACTTTCAAAGGATCTTTATTCCTCGTTTTATTGCAAGAAAGAGCACAGACGACTATGGGAAAATATAACACTTGCAGAGGAAAAAAAAAATTGGTCATTTCTCTTTCAATTTCCATTTCCTTCACGCACTATCCAATCTAACAGAGCCTAAATAAAAAAATTTGGATTTTTGGTAATCTTTTTGTACTCCAAAGGAACTGCACCAGGAACATAATATGCTTACTCATATGCATGCTCAATCTCTTGTTTTCCACTTGAAAGTTGCTGGTAATCTGTGAACCACTCACATACATTCAAGGGGACCTACATGAAACAAAGTAGCAAATATCATAATATCCCTAATTTAGCATAATAATTTTCTTGTGAATTATAGCTTCAGTTTCAGTTTCTCTTACTCTTAGAACCTTCTTCTCAAAAACGTCAAATTTGTTAAGAAACAGCATGAAGGATGTTTTCTGCATAAAAGAAACAAAAGAGCTAGTGAGTCAATAAGTTCTCTTGAAAAAAGCAATAAACACAAGACTTGGACTGTTGGACTGAGCTGCAAAAAGAAAATGTAATGGACATGAGTTGCAAAAAGAAACATCTACATAATGAAGAAAACAAATGCTCTAGTGAAGTGGCATAGTTTAAACCTCGAAGCATGGTTGCTTTAGGACCCATTCAAAGAGTTCCTTGGTCTCCATCATTCGATTCTTGTTTTCATCCTCATATAGTGTCTGATCATACCTGGAGCAACAACAATAGATGAATCACCATCTTGCAGGTTATAATGTCAAGGGCAAAATTTGGCACCTCAAGTCGGTACACAACCAGATTTCTCCATCTCATCCTTGTATCCGTCAAAATATAGTTGCAAATAAGAACTATTGACACGACATTTAAGATAAGTTTACGTGTAGTAACCTAATTATGTGCATTCTGTCAGCCAGGATAACGAAATATTGGTAAATGAAGGCAAAGACAATCTTACTCGCTAATAGAAGCACAAAAGATCACAGCTGTGACACCTTCAAATAGATGAATCCACTTCCTTCTCTCGTTTCTCTGGCCACCAACATCAAACAGTCGATATACTTCGCCACTTTTTTTATTCTCCCCAACTGGACTGCAAACATAACCAGCAGTAAGTTCTTAATCGAAGTCACTCAAGAGTATCAAGCATTTTATAACGACGGCCACTGATTACAGCATGCAGATAACAGTATCACAAGCTACTTCATCCAATGGTGCAGCATGACAACGCTGAAAATGGTCCGCAAAAAGATGGATAAAAAGAAAGAACTAAGCGGATTTTGTTTGCCACCCACTTTTGATCATCAAATTATTCAGCCTTCCCAGTCGTCTCATACTGGCAAAGATACAAGTAGTGATCACGTGCATTAAGCATGACAGATGTGCCGAAAGGAGTTTGTCCCAAGTTGAAGCAACACACTCACACTCTGCAGGTCATAGTATATAATTGTATTAACAGATATCCCATGTAAAGCTTAATGGTAAAAACAGCACCGAGCAATTTGTCTCGCCCGTGCTCTATGAGAAGTAACCAAAACGTCTTGCCAGTTGCTAAAACAAAAGCAAACGACAATTGGATCGGAACCAATGAAGCTTGTACTAGTGAGTAAAGATGTCAAAAGAAGAAGATAACTTGTCCAGCTGAACTCATATCAAAACTGATTACATGTACAAAATCCCATCCTTACAATCTTACACTTCAAAAACAGTTGCAACCTTAGTTTCCCTTCCATCAAATTATATCAGTCCAAAACTTATTCAAATTGCAAGTTTAGACATGAAGATAAAGCAACTAACCAGCAAGGCACTACATAAAATTTGAATCAAGAGAACGGTAAAGATTAATCAGATTTTACCTGAACTGGATTTCTACGACACCAGTTGTCCGAACTCTAGCATAGAGAACATCCTCCTGCAGAACAAAAAACAGTAAGAAACTTGAGAAGACTTGTAGCTTAACACATACAGATTGTGCTCCCCCCCCCCCCCCCCTCCCTCCCTCCCATGTACACACACGCGCGCGCACGTGTAGGTAATTCTAGGTAGCATGGACACAGACACCGCGTTCGACACCTACACCGACCAAGACACGGACAACGCAGTTTCCAAAAAACCAGATTTTGGACACCTTAGGACACCACTGATTTTTAATGTATATTTAATTTAATGTATACACTTATATATACATTAAGAGTGTGTTTGGATGAGGTGATTAAAGTGGGGATTTCACTTTTATAGAGGATTTGAAAATACATCACACCAAATTCTTTGTTTGGATTACGGTGAGATGGATTTACCAACTTCTAGGAGGGATTTGAAAAGGTGATTTGATGTGCTAAAATCACTTGTAGAAATAACTAGTCCAAACTAGTTATTTGACAAATCCTTTCCACAAATATAGGGAGAAAGTGACTTTTTTTTTGTCTCCATAATTTAAGCTACCTTCTTCCATTAAAAAAGGAAACTCTCTATCATTAGTCTGTATCCATACACCATCAAATTATCTGGGTTAAAATTTTCAGATGTAAATCCACATAAAATAATCGCTTCTACAAAACCGCCCAAAGACTAAATTTGTAATTCCATAAATTTGTAAATCAACGAATTTCAAAATGAATGGATTTTGAAATACAAGATAATTTGAAATTCTTCATCCAAACACACTCTAAATATATATGATAAAAGTAAAAATCAATTGAAGTAGCTGAATTTCGTTCAAAACGGATGAGAAAGAAAGCCAGCAACATGAAATAGTCTCACAGTCACAGTAACAAGAAAGAAGGTCAGTAATAAGAAAGCAGTTGAATGTCTTAACAGTACCAAGATTAGAGTCTCAACAATAATAAGAGAGAAGACAAAAGGACTTGGGACCAAAGGCATGTAGGAGAGGTCTTATATAGCCAGATGGATCTGTATATGAGGTCGGAGATGTTGACCTATTGGACTAGTAAGCTTGAATGCTTTCAGTAGCAAAAAGAAGGAAAAGTGAAAGAGATGAGAGAGAAAGAATAGGGGCACCTTTTGTTAAGCCCAGATATGTCAATTATTACACACTGACAATTAAATAAGTTCGAAATATTGTATTTTCGCCCCATACGTGTGGAGATTTCTTCAAGAGGTGTCCGATACAGTGTCGGGAAATTTAAAAATAAATAAAGAAATTCAGACACCGTTGTGAGGTGTCGGTGAGGTGTCGAGGTGTTGGACACCATACCTCGACCTATATGAGGTGTCGGTGCATCCTAGGTAGGTATTGTATATACATGTGTACACGATGCTGAATATATAGAGGTGGCTCAATGATGAAAAAAAAAAACTAATACTAAAAAATTTCAAGCACACCCAGCTGAAATGTGAGATGAAACCAAAACCATGATGGATCTTTTAGTCATTTGTGGCAGAAAGTATGATTTATTATTAATGTTACGTGGAAGCTTGATGAAAATGTGGCTACCCTATATTTGTATTACGTCATCACTGTGCAGTTAGTTATAGCAAAAAAATCAGCAGCCGAAGGCAATTGGCGCAGAGGAAAGTCTGAGAATCTAAGTTTTGGAAAGGCAGAAGAAATCAGAAGTGAAGGTTCCGGAAGGGTTTGAAGATGACTTCTCATGCTCTGGCTACGCGGAACTCTTGATATGAACTGACTATTAGCTGTGAGCAAAGTCGCTGGAAGTGAGTATGTCACTGCCGCTAGGGTATATGGAGAATTCAGAGAAAAAAGATACCGGTCTTTGGGATGGCAATTCCCTATTTTTTTGTTCTTAACATAAAATTACAAGCTGTGGCTTTTGCTTACACGATATCTAGACTGTCTCTGCATACCAGCATAGAAATGTTTTGCAGCAATCAAACTAAAAAACAACTAGCGAACAATCGCAGATCACCACTTGAACAATTGTACACTTTAACTTGAAAAGAAACCAGAAATTGGGCATATCAAGATGCAGGAGGAACTACACAAGCCTCCACCACAGAATGTCGAGACTCTACATTGCAGATGACCACGGTTACTAACAGTGCGCTTAGGCACCAGGCACAGCTGCACACAAAATTAGCGCCTTGTTTTGACCCAAGGAGAACCCCTTTGAGAAGGCACATGCCTCCCACGCCAAGGCGCAAGGCTCTGCTGAGGCGCCTTTGTAAAAGTTAAGTGCAGGCTATACTAGGCAAATACTTTCTTGACTACTTTTTTGAGTGTTGGTGAATTATGATGCCCGGAAAGCAAAAAACACGCGACCAAAAAACACTTTATGAAGAGGGACCCTCTATAAATTCGAAGAAGGTGATGAAAGAGAGAGGAAAAAGAAAGAAAGGCTACCACAAACAGAGAAATCATCTCTCTACCCCTTCCATAGGCCGAAGCTGCCAACAGAAGAAAGCAGCTCCTTCCTCCCGCCCCCTCTCTCTCCAGATACTATTCTTCATTCTTCCACTTCTCCTTCATATCTTTCCATCTTCTCATCTTCCTCATGACCCTTCAATCAGTTTCCTTCCAACCCCGCCCCCCCAACCCCAACAATAACAAAAAAAAGGAACAGAGGTGTCGGCAAAAAAGGCCAAATGAAAATGTGGTCATCAGTAGTTACTACTCATATAATCAAGTACTCATTTTTGTTCAGTAAGCTTGCTGATTTAGTAATTGACTGAGCAAATTATTTATTTTCTTCTTTGTGAATTATAAACTGTGTTATATGGACTCTTCAAAATGCGTGAAGTACCCGTGTTAGACACTCGACACCTGGACATGAGAATGGGATATGAGTCCGACACATCCCATAGGACGTGCGGACTAGGAATACTATGTTATAGTGTTTCTTTTAGTTCGTTATTGCTTTGAAATATAAACAAATCCGACACTTGGACAAGTATCCTACTCAGACACTCGTACGGGGTCCATGTAACATAGATTATAAGCGAGTGGGCATATCTGAATTGGGACACGGAGTTGCTGAAGTTTACTACAAATACTTTCTTATCCAAGTGTAATGCTAAAAATGCCACAAAAATGTTGTAATCCGTCGAAATAGTGTTCTTTCTCATAAAATAGGGGTTTCTTAATAGTTATACAATTTGCACCTGGCTACAATAACGAACGCCTCCGCTTTCCACTTCATACATAATCTCCAGGACACCCCCCCCCCCAAAAAAAAAAAGTCCAAGTCACATAATCTCCAGCATGAAAGCATTGTTCCAGCCTATGTTACATGGACTCGGTGTCGGTGTCCGGATCGGATACGTGTCCGAGTGTCGGACTCGCCAATTTTCAAAATTCTAGAATACGTGGATACCGTCCAAAAATTGGACACGGGTACAAGGACACGGCTAAAAAATTTAAGATACATAAAATATTTTAAATGAGATTGAGTGTTAAATATTTTTTTTACGGGTACATATAAATTTTATATAATTATATATAATTACTGTCCAAAATAAATAGATTCTTTCATTTTTGTTTGGATAATGTACATTTTACTTCTGTTTAGATATTTTGTTCCTTTTTTATAAGTCAATGCCAAAAAGTTGGGGGGAAAAAAAGAAAAGGAAATAAGCAAAAGCAAGGCTGTAAAAGAGGCTATCAAAAAGCAGACAGCAGACCCAAAAAGAAGACAGACCCACGTTACTAGCAGAAGCAGAAGGTACTCTCTCTCTCTCTCTCTCTCTCTCTCTCTCTCTCTCTCTCTCTCTCTTCTTCTTCTTCTTCTATTCTTCCTCTTCTCTTCTTTCTCGGAGGTCGATGGCCATATCTTTCTTCTCTTTTCTCTTTTTCTCTCTTCAAAGCATCAGAGATCTTCTTCTCTCTCTTAAAAACCTTCACATCTTCTTCTTTCTTCGATCCTTACCGTCGCTTTCTTGCCGGAATGTCGACGTGGCATATCTGTCCGGCAGATGACGGATCCGTCACGGATCCCGTACCCGTGTCGGCGTCGTGTCGTGTCAACACCGCCCCTTCACCCCAAAGTGAAGGGTCCATGTAACATAGGTTCCAGCTACCATGTGAAAGACAAACATTTCATGGAGGACTTGCAGCGAGATATATAAAAGGAAGGGGAGGATGACGATAGATTGGCATCACCAGTTCAGAGTGCACTATGTGCTGCAATGGCAAGTGACATGGGAAGCTTATCTGTATTGACTGCCTCAGTTCTCATCGCTATCTGCAAATCTGGGACATGTACTTGGAATAACTTGAACTTGTGCATCAATATGCCAAGGTAATATATAAATCGGCTTGGTACACAACACGTATCACACCCTGGGAATTGGTGGTTTTTGTCTCTTTCTCATGCCAGTGGGTCTTCAACTAGGCTTTAGTCATTACAAGATGGTGAAAGGTGAACCTGTTGCTTCATTGAATCCTTCCTGATGAAAAGCTTTTTTCCCCTGACCAAGATATTGGATACTCTGGTCCTAATCAGAACTTGAGTTTTTCAACTGTTTCTTTGGACTTGGAACAGATGCAATTCAAGTTAACACTGCACCAGATGCAAGCTATATCATTTTAGAGAAATAGTGGTGAGACCTGGTTATTCCATATAGGATTTTCCATTCTGCACCAGCAGCAGGCACTAGATTTTACAACATTCTTTTCATCATTAATATAACTTAGAGAGGTCTAACACAATAAGGTACTAGTTTTATCTGGCATCACAACATCACTTATTTACTTTCACGTTGTTCATCATCACAAATAAAAAAGACAGAGATCATAACTTAATTACCTTTGTTGGAACATAATTCACATCAGAGAGTCTATGCAAATTATCTACAAAATACGGGGCACAGTCCGGAACTTGGAGTTCATTACCACGAGAGTATGTTTCCTGCATATGGCATGACTCTATTCAAACGTTTGCAATAATCCATTTCGAGTTAGACATCAACATATATATATATATATATATATATATATATATATATATATATATATATATATATATATATTTCAGAGAAAATTTCAAGTAGACGAAAACAGTCAGAAATGAATTATGTCACGTACTCACTTTTATGACTGCATAGCAAAGTAGTATATCAAGCAGAAATTACCTGTATGGCAGCATCTTTCCAGAGAATTTCAATATCCTGTGCAAGCTCTTTAGTAAGGCGAGGATGATCCATCAGCCCTCCAATTTCTGATAGTTTCTCTCCAATTTCCTGATGCATAAAGATGTTTATTACATCCTAATAAAAAATCCACTTCCACATTCAACGAGGCAAGCAAGATGGCATTATAATTACCAAACTTATAAACCATCCACTAAATTATTTTAGGTAATAATCTCACAGAACAATTAGGTCGAATTTTAGTTCCTACAAAAAAGGAAAAATGGAAAAGCATAGGGTGAACTCCAACCTTATTTTCAATGGACAAAACATACTTCGAGGACTCCGTTTCGTTTTGAGCCAATTCCCTTGCCCCGTCGTGCAATATCTGTTCAAAGTTCAAACACCATCAAAAAGATAGTACCACTATCTCATCTCAATGAGTGAGCATAGGGTAAAACTAATATCAAATGAATGTACATCTATTTTGTATTAAGAATCTGCCAACAAATACTCCTACTATTTTACAAAAAGGGAAATCACCAACACACCCTTTCAAGTATTGCATACTTTTATTGTCTGATACACATTTGCATGAATGACAGAGATATAGCTCTTTAGCTCTGCTTCGTCAAAGCCAGTTTGAAACAGAAGTTTAATCTGCAGGTGTGAAGTAAAGCATTAGGCCAGGATGCATACGGAAAACTAACTGATGCTTGAAAGTCTTGAACAGGTTTCTGGTATCTTGCCTGCTTAAAAATAGTGGACTTCCCCGACTCTCCGGCACCTAGGCAAAAAAGAGTTACCACATCAATATACAGCAAGGTGACAATCACGGGAGGGACGCTCCCTTTGCAACCTTGGAGAGAAGGTGGAGAAAGTGACAAAAGTACGGCAATCAGAGAAAGAAGCACGATATACAATTGCTTACAAATATTACCCTAAAAAAGGGTTACAAGGATATACATATTTCCACTACAATCGTCCATAACTTAGTCAGCAAAGTTACATTTACTACCTCTTCAGTAAATCAACACGGTTTTTACACGACACACATCATGGTTCATTTTCGTGGTAGGAAAACAAGACCTTTTTTCCTAATGATTACAACACAACCACAGCTAGATGCTAAGATTCTCCAAGGGGCCAAACAATACAGCAGTTCACTAAGTAACCTCTACACAATTAATGTAGAAAATGAGCCCCTAGGAGAATATCCTTGATACGGACTGGTGAGGCAGGCCTGAGTGCCTAGGAAAGAGAAAATATCACAATAATAGGATCATTTCCTAAAGGAAAAAGTAGGAACACCGTATTGGCTTTTAGTTCTCTTCTTACCATTCTTAGTAGGATGACAACCATTTGAAGAAAGCAGAAACTTACATGGCATCTAAATAAAAACTTGATTGGTAGATAAAAAAAAATGTGTAAATAAGACTGGTCATTTTTAGCAAGTAAAGAACATGCTAATTCCTCCCAAAGTTGCCAAGTCGCGAGATGTATGTCAAAACTCAGTTTAGTGTATATTATATCATATCGCATATAGCAAGTTACAGATAAGTTACTATGAATCATAGTGTTTAAGATAGTAGAATATTTGGAAAGAGAGTCTCTGTTGAAATGTCAATCATCTTGCATAGTTTAAAACCTCTAGCACATTGTCTAAATCCAAAGAAAAATTGCTTCCAGTTGTAATAATTGCAGATGATACAAATCTTAGAGATGGAGGACCCAAAATACGCCAAAAAGATGGCAACTCCCGTTACATATCGTGTGTCATAAGATAATATTGTGTATCCAGAGTTGTAGCGCAAGAAACAAGCAATACCATGTCAAGTTAGATATGCATGCAATCCCTTTCTGTCTGTTTTGCATTACAAGGTAACAACAACTATGATAGCACCCATCAAAATGGTAAAAAAAATTCACCCATCTGTAAAGAACGTAAATTATCAAACCGCACACACTTAATCTATCCTTGAACCCTGAACTCTCCATTATCTGAACCTAAAAATCTGCCTTTCCGCTGCGTTTTGGTCATACTTCATATTGAATCTACAATAGTCACAATCAATCTGAACCTCATAGTATATCTTTTTCAAACTACAAATGGGTCATCTACCTATAATTCCCTAAACTGCTTCCAATGGGTCATTAACCAATTTGTCTCACTTCGAGACTTTAAATAAATAGGTCACCCACCTATCTCAAATCCAAAATATTGAAGGGGTTTATTTTTTCTACCTATCACAATTCCAAAATATTAAAGGGGTTTATTTTGTCTCCCAACCTCACACAGGTTTGACATGTGGCCTACTGTGTATCAAAACATAATAAAATTAAGTTAAGATGGTCATATACCACTCTTAAGCAAATGACAGGGAATGCAATCTACACAATTAATTCAAACATGTTCAAGGTTGCTTTCTCCCAATTGAGCAAGTTGTGCCTTGCAGCTCAGTATATGAAACCAATACTTTCAGAGAATATTCTCCCTAAATTTTGCGAAAACAGAGATGAAGTATGAGTCATGCCCTTGTGCTATCCTAACTTACAGAAAACAATATATTACCCCATAGTTGATTAAACTTCCTACAAGTACTAAAAATTAACAGAAACCATAGATGGGTTCTCTAAGTACCAAGTAAGAGAAGTTTCTGAATATGTTTGTCTGCCTTTGTTTCTTGCTCAATCTGTCTTTCAATATCTGCAGTCTGGAAATTCGTAGATCAAAAAGTGAATTGAAGGAAATATGCGGCAATTAACAGAGAGAAAAGAAACACAGGAATTCTGACATGTTTGCTATAACTGGTTTTGTGAGCTGCAGCTTGATATATCACAACACGAAACGCAGCAGGCGTAGGTTTTTACCTGGGCATTTTCTTCAGTATCAGCGTGATTATTGTGTTGGTGTCTGCTGCAGAGTAAGCCCATACTTTGTGTCACCCTATTGAGCATGAAGTGTTAACCCAGTCAAGCAACACTTGCTTTAGCTCCCGCTCCTGATCAATAAAAAAAAAACACCCAGACCCAATTACTCCTTCGTTAGCAGAATGGCTCAAAACAACCTTACTCGCATTGAATTCATTTAATAAAAACGAAGAAAAAGCCCAATATCAAGTTCCCCTTCAACGATCGTGGTCTGGTTCATACATAGTACATTACTCTCACTCCCGAGTACTGTCATGAAGCATTTTTGACATATGAAGCAAACCTGGGCATTGGGTGGATTGATCTGGAGTTGAGTGGGAAGGTGACGTTTCTGGATTAGGTAATGGAAAGTTCCCAGAGTAGATCGGCAGGCACGCCGAAAGGGAAATGGAAGGGTCTGGTTAAACCGGAGGAATTCTCCGGGGGGTGCGTGCGGCAGTTGGGTCTTTACTTCGGAGAGGTTTTCGTGTGGGGCACTTGGTGCCGGCGCATGGGGAGCTATGGTCGTAATGAGTGGCGATGGTGGTGGAGATGGGTCTGTAGATTGTGGTCGGCGGTGCTGGTCGGCGGTGCTGGCAGAAAATTGGATCTATATTACGTTTACTTGGGAAAATGAGTTGGAAAAATTGGAAGATAGGTCAAATGTAAGCTGGTTCAGTCAAAGTCCAATTTCAAACAGTGGTCAATAGTCAATAGCGAAAGTCGGAGGATTTGATAATTTGAACACTCTCTCTCTCTCTCTCTCTCTCTCTCTCAGACGTCATTTAAGTGGGAGAATTTAGGAGCATGTTCATTTACCATTTTCATTTTTTGTTTTTATTTTTACTTCTTCACTATGATTTATGTATTTTTAGCATTTTGGTCAGCTTCATTTACCATTTTTATTTTTCTTGTTTTTGTTTCTAGCTATTTTGATCAAGTTATTTAGCGGGTGGAATTGATTTCCTTGTCTGTGTGATAGCTATTTTTATTCTTAAACCGCACTTGAGATTTTCTTTGGTGCTTCCATCAATATGTTGGATTTGATTTTACCTCCACATGCAAAATGCCATTTAATGAGTTTGAGGGGGCAGATTCTGGGCTTGTACAATGTGACATAAAATCTTTAGAGAAGTCGAGAGTTCTCTCCAGGCAACCTAGGGGTTGAAGGTTTAGCCCCCAATTGCTTCCATGTTTTTCTCTTTTCACATTTGCCCACTGTATAACCATAAAATACTTGTTATGGTAATGGGTCAAATTATCTCTTGTTCTCAACCCATTCTATGCGCATCCAAGGGCCCACCTGAAGTCCCATTTTGCGCGACAAGTCACATATTCAACGGTCAATTTTTCAACGCTTTCAACCGGTCAAAATGCGCACGCTCAAGTCACATGCATTTTTCATTGACTTTTCGCGACAATTCGACTAAACTTATTTTTGTCGCCAAAGTAGCGACTTTGGCACCACCAACACAGTAAAATATGCAAAAGTAGGCGTGCACCCCACCTTAAGGGGGTCGGCCACCTCCCTTAGCAGAGGGGTCGACCACCTCCCTTAAGGGGGGGTCAACCACCTCCCTTAGCAGGGGGGTTGGCCAACTCTACCATGGGAACTCGCAGCCACCTTTTTCTTTCTCATTCAAGCACTGTCTCTGCAAATGCTCACTCATCACCTGCACCATACGACGCCCGTTGTCGACCGTACAGCCGTTGCCGCAATGACAGTAGCTCACGGCCTCGCGCTGTCGCCCACACCTGTGCGTTATCCACAGGACACTCCGTTGCGCCCATGCGCCGCGCCACTGATACAGTCATGCCCCCTGGCTCTTTGTCACACTATCGTGCCCCCGACACCATACACACTTTACCACGCCTATGTGCCACTTCCATGACATGTACCCTTGGCACCAGGTATTGTCTCGAGACAGACGTCGTCGTACCCATGCGCCACAATCATGTCTCATGCCGTTGGCATCATGCTCGTGCGCCACAATCATGTTACATGCCCCCGGACACCACTCTCATTCACCACACCATGCGCCCCCGCCATGGACATGGAACATGCTTCGACCCACTCTCCAGAATGTGCAGCATTCCGAGGGGCTCCACCCGTAGTGCTCCAACACGAGGACCCTTGGCAACAGGATAGGCTCGCTACCACAGAAGTTATCACCGCCTTCATTCCGAGGGGCTCCGCTCGTAGTGCTCTGGCATGAGGACCCCTCGAAGTGGGATGGGCTCCCTAGCACAGAAGCCATCGCCGCCTTCATTCTGGGGACTCTGTTGGTAGTGCTCCGGCACGAGGACCCTTAGCAGCGGGATAGGCTCGCTACCATAGAAGCTATCGATGCCTGAGGTGACTTCCATGACACTAGGCACGTCTGAGCTGCGACCACATCCACTCACGTTACCGGTGATCATCGGCGCCCCAGGACGATGACCCCTGGGTCACTCTGGGACGTGAGTAGGACTTTGGAGGGCATCGCGCCTAATTCGCCTGGCAGTTGGTCATAGGGACCTTCCCTCATCGCTGTCATGTTCTCTCTGTGTCTCTTGACGCACCCCTATGGGATTCAGTAAGGGCTTGGACCGGTGGCTAGGGCAACGTGTTTTCTTTGATCATGTCGGCACTGTGTGTGGTCAGTCTTCTTAGACAGGTAGAGCGACGCTGTATGGGGCAGACATCGTGAATTTGAGAACCGACAGTCCAACGGATAACCGATATTTTTGGACCCCCTGGTGACGTGTCACTCCCAAGGGATGACACGTATCAGCTGATGACACCATGATGATACAGGCAGACTTTTCCCTATAAATAGGAGACTTTGGATTTCATTTTCAATAGAATTTTCTCATTTGACAATTTCACTTTCTCACTCTAGAATCCAAATCCTCTGGAATTCTAGAGAGAAATATAGTTGGACCCTGACATTGGACCTTGACTTGGACCCTAGCTTGAATTGTCGACTACCGACCCTATTCATCTCTGCCTTGTCTCTACAGCACTGCCAGCCCTCACGGCCTGTCTGGAGAGCCTTGTTCTTTGCCCTTACTCAACCCTCACTATCTCTCACTTTGTACAGGTGGCAGCTGACTTGGACTGCATCATTTGTGGCACATCCACATAGGTACAAATCCAATTTCCTTAGCATCATTTTGGCGACTCTGCTGGGGAGGTGAGCATCGTATTACAGTCTGCTTGTCTTCCACACTTAGGCACCATGCATGTACAACGGAGAGCCACCAGGATGACCAGTCAAGGCCCCAACCCCACTGTCCAAGAAGAAGACCATTTTGATGACCAGGAAGAGACCAGTGCCAGGCGACTCCAAGACCAGCCACCAACCACTGCACCTAACGTTCAAGTGGTTGTCAATGCATCCATCCAGCATCTTACTCCAACCATAACCAATATGCAAGACTCCCAGACCACTCTACTGGCCTCCATTATAGAAATTCAAAAATCCATACAGGGGTTGACCTCCAGCAAGCCATTCCACCGATCCAGCCTTAAGGACCTGGGCTGGCCCTTGACGCCGCCTAGGCCCCAATGTCGCGACCACCGCCGCCTCGAGCATCCAGACTTGTGGCGGTAAGACTCGCGACATCTTCACCATCTGTTGCCGACGTACCTCCTTCTGCGGTGCCCTCTCACAAACCACACATAGATCTCAGACCAGTGTTATAGCGGGTCCTCCTTGCCTTTGCACCATCTTGCCATGTGCCAACCTGAAGCTCATCTGAAACCGATGACTCTATTGAGATGGAGCCTAACCCTTATCTAGTTGACCAACACCAAACCACTGGCTAAGTGGTGGACATGTCTCGCTCACCCACATATGCCCCTGCACAGCTGCCGCCACCAGCCCCTATCATGTACTAACCCTCCCCTGTTCTCGCTCATCAGGTTGCCCCATCTGGGGGCTCGAGGGCTCTAGCCAGCCACCACCCCTTGGCTGGCCATGAAGAACCCTCCCACCATTATGTTACCAAGTTAGACTTTGAAGCACTTATCCACCGTCTGTCGAACAACTCTGAACCTGACTCCTCAGCCCAGCTGACATGCCATGCACCATATGCCATCAACATAGCCATCACACCATACCTACTCAAGTACAAGCAACCGACCTTTGTGCTTTTCAACGGACGCAAAGGCAATGCCCGTGAGCACTTGACCATATTTGCAGGCTCATTGGAGCAATATGGTTTGGGGGATAGTTTGAAGTTGAGGGAGTTTCACAAGTCCCTCACAGGCTTGGCTTATACTTGGTACCATCAGATCCCTGTAGGGACTGTCCATTCATGAAGTGACATGGTCCAACTCTTCTTGGACAAGTTCCACTACGAAGCCAAAAGAGTCACTATAGTGGATATCGCAAGTATACGCCAGAATCCCAGGGAGGACTTGAACAACTATGTGCACCTTTTAATCTCAAGTGCCTCGAATGTATAGACTTTAGTAGGGATGAGACGTTGGTTCCAATATGCATCAAGAACATGAATGATGTATACAAGGTGCATGTTGAAATTTTGCAATTGAGGTCAAGGGGTCACCTCAAAGAGACTGTCTGCCGTACTTAAGAGTCGGTCGGTCCCGTTAGGCCATGGAAGCCTCGCCCATAAAATGCATACCTCACCAGGCGGCGATAGCTGCTGGGTGTGCTTGTCTCTTACCCCTTACTCGGCCACAACCTCGTCACCACGGTCGGCTACCCCACCTTGCCCACTATGTCCTAGCACCTTGTCTTTGCCTTTACCTTGGTCATCGACCCCCTCCACACCTGCCAACCCCCCTCGCCTGTCGACATCTGCCCTTCCTCCTCCCCTTTCCCCTTGCCCTCCACTCTCTTTCCCCTTCCCATTTTCCCCACTCCCTAACATCCTGTCGAAGCACCAATACCGGTCGAACCACCAATACCGGTCCAACCACCTCCACCCTGACTGACCACAAGACAGCCGACCCACCCAAGGTTGCTAACTTCCTCAAGCCCACTGACGCCTGCGCTCAGTCGACCTCTCTCTTCTTCTCCCATCCTTCCCTTTCCTTTTTCCCCTCCCCTCTTTCCCTCTTCCCCCTCGCAGCCCTCGGCCTCCCTACCACGGCCAATGCCGGCCGACCCCCCCACGCCGGCCGACCCTCCGCCGGCTGAGGCCCGTCCCCTTCTTTCTTCTCCCCCTCTCCTCCCTTCTCTCCTTCCTTCCATTTCCCCATGCTCGCCAACCCCCTCCCCACCGACCCTCGGCCGAGGCCGCATCTCCTTTTTCCCTTGCCATGTCTTTTTCTTCTTTCTTCTATTTTCCCTCTCTCTCTCTCTCTAAGATTGAATGAGTTAAGTGAAGCCTACCAACCCCCTATATATATATGGCCCAAGATTAAATCTTGGCCACTCAATCAAATTTCAAACCAAAAAGCTTTTCCCCCCAAAATCCCAACAACTCATTTTCTTAAAAAAGGGTTACCCTATTTCCCACTAAATTTTTTTTGGGCTCTTTGTTGGCAACAATGTCACAAAATCTTTTTGAAATCATTATTACCGCTACAAAAAAATCACACATTCCCATTTTTTTGCAATACAAGTCCTATTTTAGCGCTCCCAGTCTCTTTTTTGCGTTATGCTACTAAAACCGCATTTTTACTAAACAACGTTTATGCTTGCGGTGCCTGCTCAAGTTGCCCCTCCGCGCACATAACACGCAGGGGGCTTATGTTCCTAACTCATTCTGGTTGCACCCAAGAGCCCACCTGGGGTCCCATTTTGCGCGACATGTCACGTATTTAACGGTCAATTTTTCAACGCTTTTCAACCAGTCAAAATGCACACGCTCAAGTCACATGCATTTTTCATTGACTTTTCGCGGCAATTCCACTAAACTTATTTTTGTCGCCAAAGTGGCGACTTTGGTGCCATCAACACAGTAAAATATGCAAAAGTAGGCGCGACTCCCACCTTAAGGGGGTCGGCCACCTTCCTTAGCAGGGGGGTCGGCCACCTTCTTGAGGGGGGTCGACCACCCTTTTTAAAGAGGGCTTGGCCACCTGGGCTCGTAGCCACCTTTTTCTTTCTCATTCAAGCACCGTCTCTGTAAATGCTCACCCATCACCCACGATCGTACGACGTCCGTTGTTGCCCATACGCCGCCACCTCAATGACAGTGGCGCGCCATCACCTACATAAGCGCACTCTCCACAGGACATTCCGTCGTACCCATGCGTCGTGCCGCTGATACAGTCGTGTCCCCTGACTCTCTGTCACACTGTCGTTCCCTAGGCACCAGACACACTTTTTCGTGCCCATACGCCATTTCCATGACATGTATCCCCGGCACCAGGTATTGTCTCGCGACAGACGTCGCTGCGCCCATGCGCCACAATCATGTCTCATACAGTTGGCATCGCACACATGCACCATAATCACGTTACATGCCCCCAGACACCACTCTCATTCACCACACCATGCACCCCCGCCATGGACGGGGAACATGCTTCGGCCCACTCTCCTAAGTGTGCAGCATTCCGAGGGGCTCTGCTCGTAGTGCTCTAGCATGAAGACCCCTCAGCAACAGGATAGTCTCGCTTCCATAGAAGCTAGCGCCACCTTCATTTTGGGGGGCTCCGCTCATAGTACTCCAACATGAGGACCCCTCACAGTGGGATGGGCTCGCTACCACAAAAGCCATCGCCTCTTTCATTCCAGAGGGCTCCGTTTGTAGTGCTCCAGCACGAGGACCCTTTGCAGCGGGATAGGCTCGCTACCACAGAAGCTATTGCCACCTGAAATGACTTGCATGACACTAGGCACGTCTCCACTCACGCTACCAGTGATCATCGGTGCCCCCAGGATGATGACCCCGGGTCACTTCGGGACTGGAACAAGTCTATGGAGAGCATCGCGCCTAGTTCGCCTGGCAGTTGGACACAACGACCTTCCCTCACCACTGTCAGGTTCTTTCCTCGTCTTCTGACGCACCCCTATAGGATTCAGTCAGGGCTTGGACCG
The DNA here is from genome assembly GCA_033070095.1 of Escallonia herrerae. Classification (NCBI taxonomy): domain Eukaryota; kingdom Viridiplantae; phylum Streptophyta; class Magnoliopsida; order Escalloniales; family Escalloniaceae; genus Escallonia; species Escallonia herrerae. Next base: position 177,640 of record JAVXUP010000767.1, on the reverse strand, counting down.
GTGGCTAGGGTAACGGGCTTACTCTGATCATGCCGGCACTGTGTGTGGTCAGCCTTTTCAGACAGGTAGAGCGACGCTATATGGGGCAGGCAGTGCGAATTTGAGAACCGACAGTTGAACGTATAATCTATATTTTTGGACCCCCTGGTGATGTGTCACTCCTAGGGGATGACACATGTCAGCTGATGACACGGTGATGACACAGGCAGGCTTTCCCTATAAATAGGAGAGTTTGGATTTCATTTTCAATAGAATTCCCTCATTTGACAATTTCACTTTCTCACTCTAGAATCCAAATCCTCTGGGATTCTAGAGAGAGGAATATAGTTGGACCCTGACATTGGACCCTAGCTTGGATTGTCGACTGTCGGCCCTATTCGTCTCTGCCTTGTCTCCACAGTACTGCCAGCCCTCACGGCTTGTCTGGAGAGCCTTGCTTTCTACCCTTACTTTACCCTCACTATCTCTCACTTTGTACAAGTGATAGCTGACTCGGACTGCATCCTTTCTGGCACCTCCACGTAGGTACAAACCCACTTTCCTTGACATCATCCTTTAATCAAGTTAAAATGTCGTCATTACAAGTTTGAGAGAACACCTACTAAAGGATAAGTTTTTGCCCTAAAATTTGGGGTTTGGGCATTCTCAAAGGATGTTTTATATGGTTCATGGACCACTCTTGCATCTTTCGCACAGGGGGCTAGCGGTGGTATTTCTATTACATTGTAATTTGTTAAAAAGAAGTCGTGTGTTAGCAATAGTCTAAATGAATGTGTTGACATTTTGGGGGATTTTGAGTTTCCAGATCCACTTAAAGTACCCATCAGTAGGCCCGCGGGTGTCATTGTTAATGATGATGCTATAGACGTTTGATGTGAATAAGGTGTCAGCCTACCCTTTACCCAAAAGGGGGGCATCCTCTTTTCTTTGAAAGAAAGGGAGGCGGATTTTTTAATCATCTCCAACAGATTGTGATGGTGATTTGGATAATAGCCAAATATTTCCACCCGCCAGAAGGGTTAATAACCAGGTCAACAGTAAGACTAAGAACGACGTTTTTAGTTAGGTCAATGTGAGCTTCCCCCACCCATCAGTCCTTCCAAAATTCAAATGTTTTTGCCATCTCGAAGTCGCCATTTAGTTCTTTGGGTAATGAAAGCAATGGTGGCTCGAATACTCTTCCAAGTATGGAGCTGCCTTTTTTGACAGACCAATATCTGGGTTTGTTGGATTTGGAATGCTTGGCCTTGAGGACTTTGACCCACAGAAGGTTCTCATTGATTATAAGTTTTCAACTCAGATTTAATACGAGAGCAAAATTGTTATAGTAAGCCGTTCTATAACCCAATCCCTTTTATCTTTGGGTTGGTACACTTTGGCCCACTTCATAAGGTGGATTTTTTTTATGATTTCTCATAATCCCTATAAGAATTGACTGTGTAATTTGTCAACAGTGTTGGGTCACCTTTTTCGATAATAATTGGGTTTGGGATGAAAGTGGTGACACATCGAATAAAGATGGATTAACCAGTAAGTAAGCATATTTGTTTTTCTAGCCTGTAAGCTTGCTTTGAACTCTTTTAATGATGCTATCCTAGAGGCTATTAGAAACTCTTTTATGGACCGTGGGGATACCAAGATAAAGCCGACATTAAAAGTGAAGGGAATGTTAGTTCTGAGATTAAGAGCCACCACTACAAGGAAAAAGGCTTTTAGCGACGGACTTTTAGCGATGAAACTACTTCCGTCGCTAAAGGTGATTTCAGGGACGGAATTTCTGTGGGTAAAAATGTTGTCCAAAAAAATATTTTACCGAAGGATTATTCCATCGGTAAAAACATTGTTGACGGAGTTTTACCGACGGGCTTTTAATGATGGTATTAACCGTCGCTAAATATTTTTGGGAATTTTATAATTTTCGATGATTTTTTAAAAAAATTTAAGCAACGGAATAATACCGTTGCTAAAAATATTTGTCTGTTAAAATGTTTTTACTGACGGAATAATAATAAAATGTTTCATAGAGTCGTGCACGACTCTATGACGAGGCACCGCAGGGGAGAGTTGAAGTTTAGATTTTCTTTGGTCAACCTTTTGCCGCGACATATGACAAAATTCATTCAATAAGTGCATGAAAGTATCGCAATTGATCATCTATTTAAAATAAGTGAAAAATAATGGGCCCTCTTTAGAAGCTCTTAATGCGACGAATTTTCGCCATATTGACGTGGTCAAAAAATAGTAAACCAACAGGCACCAAATTTCAATGAATTTATTGATTTTTGGGTCATATTTAAGAGCTTTTGAGTACCCAGTGCACATAAGCCCACGTTTGGTTACCATGTCATTGTTTTTATGTTTACAAGTAAAATAAAGAAAGTTATTTTACACACCTTAACAAAGAATTATATAACATAAAATATATCCAAAGGATAACATCACTAAACTCCTTGAGTTTAAGGAAAAAATATAGTTGATGAATGTGTTTTGCAATAGCAACACTTGTGTCCTTTGACCAAATAGAATACTGATGGCATTAAAAAAAATTTATAAAAAGAGAATCATGTCTCTGGCCACCACGACAACATCCTCTCTTCTCATTGCATTTTTCTATCATTTCTCTCGTACTCAAATCACCACCATGATATCCTTCACCGCTAACAACCACCACAGCACCACCCCACACATCTCTCTGGTTTTGCCCCTTTCATCTCCAACACCACCACGGCTCCACCCCAACACCATGACACCACCACCACCAATCTGCGAATATACATGCACACTCGAATGCCACTACCACCAATCTGTGCACCTACAAATGCACACAAGCACATCTACACACAAATCTGCACACACACATTCACACTCACACCCACACACACATGTGCAAATTAATTGCAAACCATAAACAATCCAATTGAGCTCATCTCATTCCTTTCACCATATCATATCCACAATCATATGCCCAAATCTACGTGCACCACATGCATAAACTCACTCACTCAAACACATACAAATCTGTGCAAAAAAGGCACTAGATACAGGCATTGATGTATTGTGTTTGTATGTGTGTGCACGCGAGCATGTGTGTGTCTGTTTGTATGTGTATGTGTGTGCCAAAATAAAAGTAAGCGAATGGAAGATGGGCTATAGTGGTTGTGGGCTATGGTGGCTGTGGACTTGTGGTGGTGGCAATGAGAGAGAGAGGAAGAGCAAGGAGATACAATATAGATGGGCAATCAAGTATTATACATAAAGTTTAAGTATTAATTAAGCAACTTATAGTGGTAATGGAATTTTCAAAATACAAAATCTCATGTCAGCCAAAATCATTTATCAGTGTCACAAAGCTTTAAAATTATGAGAGTCTAATAAAGTTTTCACGTTTTAGATAAGGGTGTTCATATTTTATCGTACTCAAAACTCAAGGAATTAGTGTATTACTTATATAATAATATTCAAGTAAGATATGGAGTGGCTTCACTTCTATAAAAAATTGTAATTGTTATTTGTGATAGTTTCTTTGGGTCAATTATTTCTCTCAGTTTTCTTTCTCCTCGATGTATCCTTATTTTGTTGTTTTTTTTTCTTACTGTCAACTGTCATTGTTTTAAGTAGAAAGTTCTATAACACCAATGTGCAGTGTTATACCAACTTTGGGTTAGTTATAAGTAGTGTAAATGTTGTTCCTTTTAGAAAAGAAGATAACGTCTATTACTTTAGAGTGTGCTTGAACTTAGTAATTTTTTCCCTTCTAAATTCACACTTTTTGTTACTATGAAGTTAAAAAGTGTAGTATATTATTGCATCAAATCGTATAATTAACAAACAATAAGATTGCTTTTCTTTTTGAGTTATTTTTTTAGGGTCAATTACACCCATGGCTGTGAAGGTTAGGGTGAAGTTAAGTGCCTGTCCATTGGTCTGCACAAACAAGAGCTACACTGTTGACCAAAGAATCATTAAATACCCAACGATATTAATAAAATGTTCATAATACCCATGACCTGGAAAGTAAATTCTTAAAATGTCATCCCTCATATGTCCCCTTTAATCTTCATGAACACTGCCACCACAGCACCTCCTCCACGGTGCTGTTATCATCAAGCTCAAAACTCTGCCATCCCAAGCCCACTACCACCATCGCGACTGCCCCTCACCCCAACTCCTAACTACAACCCACCAAACCGGACTTTGTCAGTCATAACCCTACTCTGCAGAGAGACAACTTGCACCATCACATCAACCTCAACTTGTTTAAGACTCTGTATGCCAATTTGACTGAGGAGATCCATCAACTGAAGGACATGGTCAACTACCTCCAACAAACATTGACAAAACACATGCTGCAAATTCTTTGTCAACCAACCGTTCTCACTTCATCCATTTTGAAACCAAAAAGATAACCCTAGAGAGGGGGTGAATAGGGTTTTAAGACTACTTTAAAAAATAACAAGTAAATTCAACAAACTTAGAGAGGATATGAATGATACTTGAAAAAACTACAAACAACAAACCTCAAACACAATATCTTAAATAAGCAAACTAACCAATCTTAACACAAATGTAAGACAATAATGTAAAGAGAGAAGGGTTTAGATATACTTGACAAGGAGATTTAAATGGTTCGGCTTGATATACCCTCAAGCCTACGTCCACCCCTTCAAGGAAGTCCCTTGAAAGGCCCTAGAATCCACTGGTATGATTTTCCTTACGGGTCAAGATTGAACCTCTTACAATCCCTTGATGCTATGCCCACGTCAAGAACAAGCTTTGACAATCCCAAAGTTTGACAACCCCAAGCTTTGATACAAGAAACTTTAGATGAAGAAAAGTATACAAGATTACACTCTCAAGAAGTAGATGAGTACAAGTTTAAGTACTAGAACAAGAGAGATAAGTGTATGATGACTTATGGAAATGTATATCTCTCAAATGTAAGCTCACAATAAATGCTCTCTTGAAATGGATGAGAAAATAATGAAAATCAAGAGAGATTGAACAATTGCTTTGATCTTTGAGAATATGAAAGATAAGAGAGCTTTGAATGCAATTGATGAATCAAAACTATGCCAAGATAAGTATTTATAGTGTGGGAATAGATATGACCGTTTGGAATTAGGTGAAGTAATAAATGCGCCCAACGGTAAATACAGTTGACTGTAATGTGCCATTGCAGTCGACTGTAATCCCAAGAGTAGCCATTAAAAATTCAAATTTTCAACTTGCAATCGACTGCATTCCAATACAGTCGACTGTAATAGGTTACTGGAAGTATTGCAGTTGACTGCATTGGAATGCAATTGACTGTAATACCTCACTGCCCAACTTGCAATCGACTGCATTCCAGAAAATGCAGTTTTCTTGATTTCAAAGAATGAAAAACTTTTATGCATGCAAGGGAAACTTATGGGCAAGTTCTAAGTATACAGTCATCGTAACGATCATCTCTCTATGTCTAGTTTACAAAGAAGGAAATAAAAGCATTGTAAAATTCAATCGACAAATTCCTTCTTTGATGCGTTCAATTGAGAGTCTTTGACCGTGTTGCTCGTCTAGTAGTCCGTTTGCATGAGTATGAGATTGTTGCTATTGCTTCATCAACTCAATCCATGTTAGACAGCATAAAACATCAATGTTGGTTATCATCAAAACCAAATATAATCCTAGGTTAAATAACTGTAGGGTTGACACATTTGATTCCTCACTGGCAAGTTATGAAAGGAGCTATAACTCAAAGTACAATCCAATTTATCTGCCAAATGAGGAAGAGGACGAACATATAACTCGAAGCAGTTCTTGCAACCATAAAGTGTTGTCAGGATAATAGAGTTCTTATTCTTTACCAACCCAATTTTGTTCACCGCAGCAGGTATCTCCTATCAAAAGCCATTAAAGAAGCCAAATTATGACTTCAAATGCCTCAATGTGACCTGTATGATGGCAGTAGGCTGTTTTCCAATTTGCAACCAACATGATGTTGTTGTGATTGTCAGACACCGTCATGTGGCGAGCCTTCCCAACCATGCTCAGCAAGGCCACACGTGCATGGTGCAAGTCTTTACTTCCCCGGTCTATTCATTCTTTTTCTCAGCTATCGAACATCTTCCAACAACACTTTGTGAGCAACCGATCTCAACGAAAAAACTCCGCCAATTTGCTCAACATTGTGCAAGAGAAGAATGAGTCTGTGTCCCAATACCTTGGCCATTTTAATTCAGCAAAACTTTAGGTGGATAGTTTGAATGAATTAGTGAAATATGCAGCTTTCATGCGCAGCTTCTAATTGATGACGCGATTTGTTTTTTTAGTGAACAAAAGTTCTCCTGGCAATATGAGGCCACTATTGGAGAAGGTCAACAAGTATATTCAAGCAAAAGAATATCTTGAAGCACATCCTGCTTAGGCCGCAGACTATAATAAGAACAAAGGAAAATGAATGCAAGATGACGACAACCTAAAATATGATAATGCCTTTAAGGGTCAAAGATGCGATGAACGGCTCCCCAAGGAGCCACTTGCTGACATGAAGAATTTGACGCCGTCGAACAATTGCATATCTCAAATTTCATAAGAAATCCGAGACAAGAAAATCCATGATCACCGATAAAGAAAAATCTACATTGGTATGAATCAGTGTTATCAAAGGCGCGCCCAGGCGCAAGGCACACTCCCTGCGCCTTGTCTAGGGCTAGGCGCAGCCCCTTTGAAAAGGAACGCGCCTTGCGTGCCTAGATGCCCAGGCACAAGGCGGTGGTGGAGGCGTAAAAAAAGCCTAAAGATCCTAATTTTTTATTTTTGCGTTATGGCATCATCTCAACCGTTCATTGTATTCCATTATTTGTTTCATAACATAATAAATCAATATCTAAACCGCAAAAAAACCTAAAATCCTAAATTCCTCATCTATCGATTCTCATATTGTTGTTCATTGTGCTAGCATCCCATCTCGATTGTTACTCTTTTTTAAAGTAAATTTACTCCTTCACTTTACCTTGTAGAGAAAGAAGATAAAATTGAAGAGGCATCTCTATTAAATCTGGAACCTATGATTTGCTTTTGAGGAAACCATTGTTGCCTTAGTCCTCACTAATGATGAAGATGACGTTGTCATTTTTATTTAGGATTAACTACTCCTCATTGGATTTGAAACTTTTTCTATTGTTCAAAATTTGTTAAATTGCCATGTTCTGAACTTTTTTACGTGATTTTCTTGGTTTAATGCACTAATATATATTTATTTTTATTTTGCGTCTCACTTCAAAAAGGCGCACGCCTGCGTGTTGCGCCTTGCGTCTAGGCTCCAGGGATCCTTTGTGCCTTAGGTACGCCTGCGCCTTTAATAACTATGGTAAGAACCCAATAATATTTGACCCGGCTCCACAGGCTAGGAAGCCATAACTTACTGAGTCATTAGGGGGCTACATAATTTCCTAAGGAGAGCAGCTGCGGTGGCAATTAGGTAGGATTACCTTCTTTGACGTAACTCTAATAAGCTATCCATAAAATTTGTCCTTCCAAAATTCCTTAACCAAGCATGGATACAGTTATATAAGGAAAGTTTTTTTTATTAAGGCAGAGGAAAGATCATAAGTAGGTTCCTACTCAAACCTTCAAGAGATAAATCTTTTGGGCATCGTATGCTTTAGCCCGTCTAAGTGTGATGACATGCACTCGCTCGTCACCTCAACTTATCCCTCAAAGGCATTCTTGTGAACTATATATTCCATTCCAGCGATTAATTAGTCTTCCCAAAGACAAGTCTGAAGAGTCTATTTGGGTGAAATTCTAAGACTTAACTCTCAAAAGCCATAGCCCGAATAACCTACTTGGGCAAAATTCTAAAAATATTTTGGAGAGTTTCTCGGGAAAACTAAAAAAACCAATGCCAAATTAGGGGCATAACTTGAGTTGCAAATGGCAGTCAACCTAAGCAACCGCCGAAGTTTAGGTCGATCAATTGTTTAAACCACTATTGAAGCTCCACTTAATTAGTCACCAATGATGTGAGAGCTTTTTTGTTATTTCTTCTTTTTCTCTTGGGGGACACAGGTTGTATAGATAGCCGAATGGATTCTTTAGTGTTGATAAATCAGTTTTAGTAGAGCCAAAAGAGATCCAACGTTGCTGTAACGCTAGAAGAACCATATGAAGGTCAAACAGGTCGTTGTAGTGGTTAGAAAGCGAACTCGACGACAGCCCCAAAAAACAAAGTAAACTAGCTTCTGTCACACAATATTTCAAAGCTGGATCCACCTATGAGAAACTGAGCCGATTAAACTTGAGAGACCAGGCAGGTTTTCGTATCTTCTTTAATTGCGGCCCACTCATAGACTTCCAGCTTCCACGTTTTGAAAGCTAGCTAAAGGGACAACTGTCTATATACATGTATATGATTTCAAAGCAACAGACAAAAGTGAGAACAACGTACACTTGAAGCCATGTCAAGGAAAAGATTGCACCTATACATCAAAGGTTCTTGTAAAGAAGATCCAGAGGAGATTATTATAGCTGAATAATAATCATGACGATGATGGTGAACTCAGCAAGAAACTTTTAACAATACGATTGAAGTGGGCAGCGTGTTCGATCTGCGGCACATGTGACGCATTCTTTATCACTTCCAGTCTCGCCCTCTCTCCCAGAAGCCTGCACATAAAAGCCCGCAGGCCACAGCTTGATGCATCATGACTCTTCAATTGCTACACATATATACACACAGACGATGATGCAGATATACGTACAGATGGCAGCTTTAATTTTCGTTTAAAAGGCCATGAAAATCAAGAAAAAGGAAGCAAGGCTAGGAAACACTCTTCGGTTTGGCTTAGAGAGAGATATATAGTAGTACACAACTCGGGGTATTCAGTGTTCGTGTTGAGTATAATATTGCTTTTGAAGAACATTTGATTTCTGTCTTCTGTGAATGGGTAACCACAAACTTGTTATCTACTTTGGCTGAACTGAAGTTACCCTAACCGGTAAACATAGAACGAATGTATGCACACTTATTGAAGGCGGCATAATGCACATACTCTTTGAGCTCAGTTGCTTTATCCAAGAGAAATATCTGGTCCTTGTCTCCCCATACGATCAAGACCTCCTGACGTGTGTACCAAAATTAAAACAGATATTAATAATTAGCAATACTAGTTCGAATACTAAACTGCGTAATTATGAGATCTTCCAAGCACCTAATGAAGATAGCACGTACGTACATCCATTTGCAATCAAGTGCAAGCATGCATGTGTTTTAGCATATATGTACCTGCTGAAGAGGAGATATATTTAGTGTGTCTTCCTGCCCAAGTGTCAGCCCCTTCAAGAGCTCCAACTTCTCCTTCCTGTTCTCGCGGTATAATTTCTGCATATATCCATCCATCCATCCATCCACCCACATATATATGTCAAATAAGATGTTAGTAGAAAACAAAGATAAGGTTAGCATTTAACACCAAGGGGGACTTCTTTTAGGTGGTTTGGCGTCTTGTCGATCTAGAAAGATCTATGGTACTTCTTTTAGGTGGCCTGCACTTGTTTCACCTTTAGGTAACAATCAGTATAACCAACCCTCTATTAATTAATTAAGAGGATTGCGTAGCATTAAGCGGTACTTAACGTTTGTCAATGTCGCGATAGATTTTGACAACCTTGAAGCTTTAATGCATGCCGGTATCCTAAATGTAAAAGATATAACCAAAATTAATTCAATCATCTTGCGGAATTTGATTATCAGGGTTTATTTTAAGCATAATTAGAGCAAGTGATCGATTATCAGGGTCAAACTTTTATGTGGAAGTTGAAAAACATCCATTTATGTGGAGGAGATATATTGTACTATCTATTATCATTCTTTTCTTAGCCATATCTAACAACGCCAAATTCAAAAAAGCAGGCAAAATTTTCATCTGCCGTACTTCTCCCACCTTAATGTATATATTTTTATTATATATATATATATATATATATATATATATATATTATGCAAAATGCAAATAATAATAATAAAAGAATCAATAAGGCAAAAGCAGTACTCACGTCAAGGAAGTCGTTTAACAGGAAATCGGGCATGTATACACGCCGGAAAGCAGCCAAGGCCATCAATGTCCTAAGCTGCCCCGCCGTGGCCGGCAGCATGAGGTCCTCTATCCTCTCCACCCCGGCCCTCTTCAACAGCTCCCCGCTGTCCCTCCGCCGCATGTTCACCCCGGAGCTGGCGATCACCACCTTGTCCACCCTGGCAGGCCACATTGCCGCCATATGGTACGCCACGAACCCGCCGTAGCTCGTCCCCACCACCGAGTACCTGTTCACCCCCAGCCTCTCCATCAGTTTTCCGACCGAAGCCGCCTGAAAGACCTCCGACCGGTCGGAGGACTTGGTGGTGGAGTCACCGAAGAAGACGAGGTCGGGGACGTAGAGGTCGAAGTGACGGGAGAAGGAGATGATCTGCGGGCGCCATTGCCAGACGCCCTGGGGGCCGAATCCGTGGATTAGGAGGAGTGCCGGCTTAGGAGTGGAGGAGGTGGGCTTGGGGCCCCAGAAGTGGATGATGGTGAGGTCGTCGATCTGGAGGGATTGGGAGGAGAGGCCGGCGGCGTAGAGACAGCGGTGGAGGTAGCGACCGTACAAGGACACCAGGCTAAGGCAGGAGGCTACCATGTTGATTGGTTGCTTGTTTGTCCTTGCGGGGGTCGTTGTTCGGAGATGTCGGGGATTTCTTCCTTCTTAGTATTCGTAGGTAAAAGAGTGATGTTAACAGTTTTCGTGCTTGAATTTGCCTTTTAGTTAGCATAAGAACGAGGGGTTTCACCTTGATGTTGCAATTAATAACGGATTGTTCGTATCAACCGGAATTATGCACATGTTAAATAAGTGCTTAACTTTACAATCTTAACAGCCCATAACAAATGCCATGCACATGTTAAATAAGTGCTTAACTTTAGAGTCTTGACAGCTCATAACAAATGCCATGATCTATTTTCCTTCCTTTTTGTATAGCTTAAGTTTTGGGCATAGTTATAGGATTTTCATCTTTTATAGCTTCATTTTAGCCCATAGAATTAGTTCTTCAGTGTATATATATAGTGCTACATGTAAATGAGAAATAAACAACAATTGATACCATTCTTGTCATGGTATCAGAGCCTAATATTTCCGCTTAGCCCTTTTTTTCTTCTTATTTTTTCTCTCCTCGTTCGGCGTTTATCCTTCCCGGACCACTATCACTCGGCTGCGTCAAATTTCAGCCTGTAGCCCATAGAACCGGCCTTCGCTTCATCGGACTCTCAGGTCCCGTATCCTTCTTTGCTGGTGTGCAAGCAATCCGACAACTCTCGGCAATCACTGCCGATGCATTCAATCAGACCCGCAATCAAGGAGCGGTGTGTTTCCATCTTCATCGACATGGCCAAGGACGCAGAAACCTCCAAGCCCAAGCACCTCGATCCAACTTCAGAATATTACTTGTCCAGTCAAGCAAACTCAGGTAATTCCCTTACTAAGGATACCTTGAAAGGAGACAATTATGTTGCCTGGGAACAATCGGCTATTCTGACTCTAAAATCACACAATAAGCTTGCTTTTATTGATGGTAGAATTACAAAACCAGACCCTGAGTCTGAAGATTTTCTAACTTGGGATATTGTTAACTCCACGTTATGTTCTTGGATTTGTAACTCACTAGATCCCCCTATCCGTGCCACTGTGTCACGACTTAATGAGGCCAAATTAATCTGGGATTCCTTGAAAACCCGATACTCAATACCCAATAGACCTAGGATCTATAAATTGTGGTCCGATGCGTCTATGACTACACAGGGAGGGGCCTCTATCATAACCTATTACACGAAATTGCTTGGGATGTGGGATGAATTGTTGACTTTGTCGCCTTTGGAGTCGTGTGGGTGTCCCAAAGGTACTGAAAAAATGAATTGGTATCAAGACTTACAGACCTACCAATTTCTCATGGGCCTCGATGACAAGTACGCTACATTGCGTACTCAGATTATAAACATGGACCCGTTTCCCAACATAGACAGAGTCTATGCCATGGTCATGCAGGAAGAGTCTCACCGGGGCATCACTGGTAGTCGTGACACTACCTCGGCGGTTGGTTTTCATGCCCAAAATGGGCTGCCTACTGCACGGTCTTCTGGCCTTGTTTCAGCCACTGCAGGGGACCCAGACCGTACACATACAGGACGGCCCTAGTGCACGTTTTGTCATCGGGTGGGTCACACACATGAGAAATGTTATCGCTGCCTTGGTATTGCTCCGCCTGGTAAGGGGCGAGGGAGGGGTCGTGGATCACCTGCCATGTCACAGAACGCAGTCGGCTCCTCATCTGGCCCACTCCAGGCCTCTGCCGCCGCGACACAGAACAACAACCCTTCTCTCAGCCAGGCATAGGCCGCCGCCACTTCCGCTCTTCCGGGCCTAACACCCGAGCAGATGCAACGCCTCATCACTTTTCTGGAATCCTCTCCATCGGGTACAGACTCTCTCATAGGTAAATCTCTGCCTCCTACACATACTTGGTTGATTGATAGCGGTGCCTCGCACCATATGACGGGGAACTTGAATTTCTTTTCAAGTATTTGGGATATTCCACCTTCTCCGGTAGGCTTACCGGACGGTCTTCAAACTAATGCCATCAAAGCAGGCAGTGTCTCCTTGGCAGACGGCATCATTCTTCGCCACGTGCTCTATGTGCCAAACTTGGCTGTTAATCTTATTTCTGTCTCGTGTTTAGCTACTGACGTTAACTGCTTTGTGACTTTCTCCAATGATATATGTGTATTGCAGGACCGCACTTCGAAGAGCCCGATTGGACTGGGTAAGATGCATCGGGGGGTGTTCGTGTTTCAGCCACTCTCTACTACTACAGTGGCCTCCGTCTCTGAGTCTGAGTCCTACGAGCTCTGGCATCGGCGCATGGGGCATCCCTCCAGTCAGCCTCTTATTCATCTTCCTACAGTTTCAGTTGTTTCCCCTTCCCTTAAAACTATTTGTGATGTGTGTTGTCGTGCAAAGCACAGTCGAACTGTTTTTCCTGATAGTACTAGTCGTGCTATGGATATTTTTGGATTGTGACATTTGGGGCCCCTATCGGGTAAGCACTATTTCTGGTACAAAATATTTTTTGACAATTGTGGATGACTATAGTAGGGCTGTCTGGGTTTATTTAATGCATGATAAGGGTCAGACTGGTACTTTACTTCAAAACTTCTGTAATATGGTCCATACCCAATTTGGCAAACTCGTCAAAATAATTCAAAGCGATAACGGCCATGAATTTGATTCCCATCCCATGACCCAATTCTACAATGATCACGGTATATTACACCAAACATCTATGGTCGATACACCCAAACAAAATGGGAGGGTTGAGAGGAAACACCGTCATATTCTAGAGGTCGCCCGAGCCCTACGTTTTCAAGCCAACCTACCTATTGAGTTTTGGGGGGAATGTGTACTTACCGCTGCTCACCTCATAAACCGTACTCCTTCAGCCATTCTCAAACACAAAACACCCCATGAACTCCTCTTCCAAAAGGTCCCATCATATTCCCATCTTCGGGTCTTTGGGTGTCTTTACTATGCTCACACAAAATTCGCAGACAAATTTGCCCCTAGAAGTAGACGCTGTGTTTTTCTTGGGTATCCCCCGGGCAAGAAAGGTTGGCGGGTATATGATCTTGAAACTAATCAAGTCTTCTTCTCCCGGGATGTGAAGTTTGAGGAAACCGTATTCCCATTTACCACACCTCTCGGCCCTTCTCTTACACCCGCGACCACCACTTTCTGCCCAGTATGGGACTGTGCCGAACATCCTATGGCATCCCCTTCGGTGATTGGGGGAGACACACCACCAGTGACAGGGGGAGATCCGCCACCCTCGCCGGCTGCCACTCCTTCCCCTGGTCTCTCGGGTATCACTGCGGGTCCTGACCCCGAGATCTCATCTTCGGCTTCTCCACCGAGCTCTCCTACTGCTCCGTCTCCCACTCTTGGTCGTGGAAAGCGACAAAAGAAAGTTCCTTCTGTTCTCAAGGACTATGTATGTCACACTGCTCAAGTTCTTCCCCCTGCATCTTCAACACCCACCAACGGCTCTAGCGGTCCCAGGTATCCTCTGGCTAATTTTGTATCTTGTAAGTCATTTTCTGCTGCGCACACTCAATTTTTGGATGCAGTTTCTTCTGGCTCTGAGCCGCATTCCTACAAGACTGCATCCCACGATCCAAAGTGGCGTGCAGCCATGCGAGCAGAAATTGACGCTCTTGAAGCAAATGGTACCTGGACTATTGAAAACTTACCTCCTGGCAAGAAGCCCATTGGCTCAAAATGGGTGTACAAAATTAAATTCAACTCTGACGGGTCTATTGAGAGATACAAGGCCAGGGTTGTGGTTCGAGGGGATACTCAAGTTGAAGGACTTGACTATACCGAGACTTTTGCCCCAGTTGCCAAAATGGTGAGCGTCCGGGTATTCTTAGCAGTTGCCGTTATTAAAAGTTGGGAGCTCCATCAAATGGACATAAACAATGCCTTTCTGCATGGTGATCTCCATGAAGAAGTATATATATGGCCACCTCCAGGATTCTCTCCTTCTAGCCCAAATAAGGTTCTCCGTTTGCGCAAATCTCTCTATGGTTTACGACAGTCACCCCGCAACTGGTTTTCAAAGCTCTCCAACGCCCTACGTTCTTATGGCTTTCTTCAGTCGCATGCTGATCACACACTCTTCACCTACCGGAAAGGGGACGTCTTTCTCTCTGTTCTTGTGTATGTGGATGATTTGATACTTGCTGGGAATAACAGCACCGCCTGCTCTTCGTTTAAAAAGTATCTTAACGACTGCTTTAAGCTCAAAGACCTCGGGCCTCTCAAGTATTTTTTGGGCATCGAAGCAGCACGCGGACCGCGTGGCCTCTTTCTCTCTCAGCGCAAATATGCATTGGATATCCTGTCTGAATCCGGTTTATCTGCATCTAAGCCCGCTGCATTCCCTATGGAACAGAACCACGGTCTTGCTCTTGCTGGCGGTCCTCTCCTTTCTGACCTAGGACCATATCGGCAACTCATTGGTCGCCTTGTCTACCTCACCATCACTCGGCCTGACATTTGCTATGCGGTCCATGTCTTGTCCCAGTTCATGCAGTCTCCTCGTTCCCAACATTGGGACACCGCACTTCGGATTTTACGATATCTTAAAGCCACCCCGGGCCAAGGCTTGTTTTTGCCAGCTGATAGTCCTCTTCAGATCTATGCCTTTTGTGACTCGGACTGGGCCAGCTGCCCACTCACCCGACGTTCCGTTACCAGATATTTTGTTTCCTTGGGAAATTCCCCCATTTCATGGTGTACCAAGAAACAGCCGACAGTTTCTCGATCATCTGCTGAGGCAGAATACAGTTCAATGGCGGTAATCACTTGCGAGCTCACTTGGCTCAAATCCTTTCTTCTCTCTCTTGGCGTTCACCATGATCGTCCCATGAGACTCTTCTGTGACAATCAAGCGACATTACATATTGCTTCGAACCCGGTCTTTCATGAAAGGACCAAGCACATTGAGATTGATTGTCACTACGTTAGAGAGCAACTACTTGCTGGCAACATTAGTACCGCACATGTTCGCACAGCACAGCAGGTCGCCGACATCTTCACTAAAGCACTTGGGCGTCACCAGTTTCATTATCTTTGCCGCAAGTTGGGCATTCAAAATCTCTTTGCTCCAACTTGAGGGGGAGTATCAACCGGGATTATGCACATGTTAAATAAGTGCTTAACTTTAGAATCTTGACAGCCCATAACAAATGCCATGCACATGTTAAATAAGTGCTTAACTTTAGAGTCTTGACAGCCCATAACAAATGTCGTGATCTATTTCCCTTCCTTCTTGTATAGCTTAAGTTTTGGGCATAGTTATAGGATTTCCATCTTTTACAGCTTCATTTTAGCCCATAGAATTAGTTCTTCAGTGTATATATATAGTGCTACATGTAAATGAGAAACACACAACAATTGATACCATTCTTGTCAGTTCGTTCGTTATGCTCTCAAAGGGGGGAAGGAACCAAATACGTTATAACGCAAAGAGCTACTTTTTTGTACATATATATAATATAATTATAATAATAATATAATTGTTATTGCTTTAGGTTGTGGCATGTAATAATCTCTATTTCTTGTTATCTGTTGTTGAGTTCTTATTATTGCTGTTGCATCATTTCTAATTTTTAACAGGAAATAAGAAGCCCTAACTAGTTACTTGTTGGGTTGTCACAGGCCCACGAACATTCTCTCACAGATAAGACTGATTATACTTAATTGAGTAAGGATCTCATGTCCTTTTTTCGACAGATCCTCATTTCTGGATGCTATTAGGATCTGTGGACAATCCGGTTCATTGGGCTGTGTTATCACACGTTAAGCTTATTTTGTACCGTAACGATTATATCTCATGCGCACCCCTGTCCTACGCGCCCACAAAATGTGCGCCTCTCATCTACCACGCCCAATCCCTTACGCCCTTAGGGGATGAAACAACTCCCCCCGGTACCGTCTTACACAAGCACCCCGTGGATTAGCGGTCTTTTAAAGAGGTTTAGAACGCACTGCCTATAATTCCTCCGTGGTCTAATGTTCTAGTCTTCAATAGAAAATGAATCCTTTAGAGCTCGGATTTGTAGTCCATTTATTTTGGTAGTTCAAAAAATTGGGTGTAACTCCGGTAACACTTGTCACGTACCACAGGATATTCTCACACAAATAAGGCCGTCAGCCGGCTATTCATAAATGACGCATCCAGGCCTATCCTTCAATAGATCTCTCAGTATTTGGACGTTATCGAGTCCCTATAAAGCCCACTGCCTTGGATGTGGTCTTACATGATGGTCTGACGCCTATATATTCATGCGCACCTCTGAGCTGTGTGCCCATACAATGATTCCGTGATAAATAAATCGACTTTGGGTTCTTTTCATTGATCTAAACCTCTGAGCACGCGTATCTAGTGACGATTACAAAGCGCCAATGAGTATTTCATGGGAAAAAAAAAGCCATGACGGAAACAATGAGGATCTTTCTTTTGCTTTCTGTATATAGTTTTTTTCCTAGACCTAGTGCCCAAATCTTTATAGCTACAACACAACTGAAAAATCTGTTATAAACACAAAATCCGATATCACATCACTGTTATTCTTGTACTTCATAAAAAGTGCAGAGTACACAGGCATGGTGATAAGATGAAGTAACTTGTTCATAATATATATAATGTATGTAATAAGCTATAAATGTTCCAAGTGGGGAAGATATAAAAGGGTGTTTAATGGTAGTGATGGATGGCTTTAGTTCCACTAGGTGGATGATGGTGACCCGCTGAGCTAACTCCAACAAACCCTTATTCTTTTCCTCGCCCTGCTGCCTTCTCTCAAAATGCAATGTCTGGTCCCAGTTTATAAATATTTGGGGGAGATGGTAAGTAGATTTCTGACCTACTTACAATATCTGGTCTCAATGTACAGTTTACACCCTAGTAGCTTGCAACTTGCAAAAGGTCATTTATTTATGTATCAAAATTATGTATATACGTGACTGGACAAATGTTGATTATTACATACGGTACCCACAGGCTTTGTAAAACCTTTTATAATAATGTTTTCTGTTTCTTTATAAGAGAGAAATTTAACAATGTATACATGCAAGGTTTCCACATAAATAAGAAGAGCATCACATTATCATTGTTCGTAACTATCACATCGAATTCGATTGCCCATCCTACACTATGTGAAACCTTTCATAAGTAGGACTGTAAATGAACAGAGGCGTTCACGAACGGCTCGTTGTTCATTCATTTGAGAGCTCATTTTACGTTCGTTTCACTACCAAAAAAAAAATGATTTGTCGCGACGCTCCGTGCTGGCACCCACTCGGTGGCGTTGCTGTACATGGGCTACGCCGGCGCCTTCATAGTGACCGTTGCTATAGGAACTACAGCGGCACTTTAAGCCAGCGGTCACATGTCGGCGCTGCCATAGACTATATTTTCACCCAAAAATTTGAGCGCAAAAATATAGCACCGAGACACGTTCTATGGCAACAGTCTAAAACGGTCTGACCGCTGGGTAGAACGTATGCTTATTTATATCCATTTTTCTTCTTTTATTTTATTGTTCTTTTCATTTTACGTTTTCTTCCGTTTAACACAGAGAACTCAACTCTAGCTTCTCTCTCACATGTCTGTCTCACAGGGATATCGATCAGGTTCGTCTCTCTCTCTCTCTCTCTCTCTCTCTCTCTCTTCTCCATTCTCACTGAATCCGTCCCTTTTGCTGCATTTATCTTCTTTAGATCAGAAGTCTCAACTCTTCTCCCAAATGATTCTTTAATTTGCTATAGGATCGAACACACTTTCGGATTCATCTAAGGTAACAGTTTTTTTCACCCAAGCAATGATTAATGAACAATTGATCGTTTCTATTCTAATTTGTCTATATATTGATGTTTAGAAGAGTTTGTAAATTGTGATTTCAAAGTTCAAACATTTGGGTCTTGCCAGGTCGTCGCCGGCATCGCCTGTTGCCATCGCGGCGCCGGCAGTGCCATTCACCATTGGCGCCGGCAGCGGCTGCCTCTTGTTATTCCAACCGTAAATGTGCATAGCTACTCATTGTTATACCTTCATAATCAATAATATGTGGTCTCACTTATAAATAGTTAGGTGTCGGCAACGATACTAAAGTGCAGAGCAAAGGATGAAGGTAAAAAGAAGATGGGATTTCTATTTCCTTCATGTTGTAGCTGGGAAAAGGGGAAATGAAGTGGAAAAGGACGGTAGGATCAGGTGTTATGATAGGAAAAATGGATATGTTTTTGCTATTTTGATAGAGCAAGTAATTAAGAGATGAGACCTTGGAATTAGGGCGATGAAGAAGGGCCAAAATGCCATTTTCACAATTCCTGCTGAACTTGCTTGTGGTAAGACTGGTTCAGAACCAGTCTCAGATACAGTGAAAAATTACTCAAAATTTTCTATTTGCTCTTACCTTGTCTGTATAAGCGAGCCTGCATACTGACTTGAGCTACGATCTTCAATCAAATTAGGTAGTTTTGAATTTGATAACTGATGGTTGCACTTGGTCATCGTTTTGACTTTATGTTTAAAATGGATCTCTTAACACTAAGGTGATTGTCAAAATGGAGCTCTCTTGATTGCAGCGGACTCCTGTTTGTTATGCTCGAGCACAAGGGCTCATCACCAGCATATGGTAGGCTTGATCTTCTTGGATTACTCGGGAAGCTCTGCTTGGAGTGCTTTGGCATGAGGACTCTTTGCTACCACGGTAGGCTCGCTTTTTTTGACATGCTTTGGGAAGCTTTGCTTGTACTACTCTGAAACGAATACTCCCAACCATCAGGGCAGGTTCGCTCCTCCTATACACCACCTCAGATCTCGACTTGCAATGCTTTGGCACGATGACTCCTTGTCACTATGCTATGCTCACTCCTTCAGTGCACTACCTCCAGGAGCTCCGTTTGTACAGCTCTGTCACGAATGCTCTTCGCCACAAGGGTAGGCTCTGTGATGCCACGATTCTGTTACAGGACCAATAGGCTTGAAAGGTTCGGCTGCAGCCCCATTTGACTTATCTCGTGGGCACTGTTAAGCTTCACTTGCTAAAACCTATAACGGTAGTAGCAGATTCTAAACACAATAGCCCAAAACATTTAAACTAACATCTAGTTTAATTTTTGTTTGTCTCTACAACTTATTCAAAACATCATCAAACACAATAAAAAAGATTAAAATTTTTACCTAAAACCACCGAAGCTCCTCGATAATCCCATCACTACTCACTACCAATTGCAATGCTCACTTTCAATACTTGCACTATCATTTTCAAACCTAAAATATTAAGTAAGGGACAAGTGTCTACATGGTCAGCAAATAACATCGACCATACTAATTGGACCAACTTCAAACAATTTTTATAAAATAGTAACTTGTGGAAACAATTACAATTCGTCCCCAAACATGCTTTTTAGAATACATTACTAGCCATAAGAATTACACTTACAAAAAATACATTTTGGGCCGATTGAGTTTATTCAATCATCCCATACTATTTGAATATAACTAACCCACCGCTCCATTAATATTGGCTCAAGGTCTTCCTACAGAGCATTTGACCAACCTACGTACAAGTCCACTGTTCACTTATAGACTATCTTCTTGTGGAATCCACACACTTACATACCAGAGCACTAAAAATAGGTATTCGCTTTCAATCGCATCACTTTCAGAAGTAGGTTTTGTATAAAGTTGGATACTAGTAAAAGAGTTACCACCCTTATTAGCCAGTAATTAGTCCATATGGCAGATTCAGTGTTATGGTTTAGTACCCTCATTTTGGGTAAGTGTTATTGGTTTTATTGTTCTTTACCGGATAAAAACGATATTAGTTTTTCGAAACGTTGTGATGCCAAGGAAGTGGTCGTAGTTACATGGAGGTGCCACAAAAGATACAGTTCGAGTCAGCTGCCAAGTAATCAGTAGTGGGACACAGTGAGGGTGGAGTAAGGGTAAAGAGCAAGGCTTCCCAGACAGGCCGTGAGGAGTGACAATGCTGTGAAGATGAGGGCTGGAATGAACAGGGCCGACAGTCAACAGTTTAAGTTGAGGTCAAAGTCACAGTTCTTATGTCCAACGTTACGATCTGATTGTGCTTCTTTCTCTAGAATTCAGTAGCTCTAAATTTTAGAATGAGAAAATCCAAAATGAAGTCCAAAGGCCTCTATTTATATGCAAAAGTATACCCGTGTCATCAGCTGACACGTGTCCCCCCAGAAGTGACACGTCATCAGGGGGTCCCCAATTACTGGTTCTCTTTTAGACTACCGATTCCCATATTCACCTTACTTGCCCCACTCAACATCCCTCTGCATGTCTGAAAAGATTGACCACAAGTGTCGGTTATGATTAGAAACACCTTTTGCCCTTCCACCGGTCCAAAGCCCTTACTGAGTCCATAGGGGGGCGTCAAGAGACGCGGAGAACCTGACAATGTTGGGGGAGGGTCCGTACGCCCGACTGTTAGGCAAACTAGGCCTGATGCCCTCTGAAGACCTACACCTGTCTTGGAATGACCCGAGTGTCATCGTCCTGGGGGCTTTGACGATCACCGGTAATGTAAATGCGATGTGGTCACAGCTTGGACGTGCCTAGTGTCATGCAAGCCACCCCAGTAGATATAGTGTCTTTGAGAGTGAGCCTATCATACTGCGAAGGGTCCTCATGCCGGAGCACTGCGAGCAGAGCCCATCAGAATGTTGCATGCTCTAGAGAGCGGGTCGAAGCATGTTCCACGTCCACGGCAGGGATGCATGGTGTGATGAATAGATGGACCAACACCAGGAGGTGCGATAGTGTGCCAGAGAGTCGGAGGCACGTGACGCATGAACGACACATAGGCACGGGGCAATAGGGAGAGAGGAATGATGGTTTGAAGGGGAAAGCCAAGGCCAACCCTTAAAGGAAGGCCGAGGCCGACCCACTAAGGGTGGTCGAGGCCAACCCCCTTTGGCAAGGGCCAAGGCACGCCGATGCTGATATCTTAGCGAAAAAAGAGCTCGACGGCCGACGTGCAAGTGTGCGACGAACGTGTTTACATAAGTTACGCAAAAATAAATTTCTTAGTGGGGAAGAAACACAAGGAGGGAAATAGTAACAAAAATGCACGTGACTTGAGCGTGCATTGCTTTGACCGCTTAGAGCGTTGAAAACTTGATTGTTGATTATGTTGATGTGTCGTGAAACGGGACCTACAGTGGGTCTATGGGTGAGGTCAAGATAGTTTGGGAACAAATTGTCACTAGAAACAAATCAAAATAAGAGATATGACTATTCACAATTTATAGTAAAAACATTGATAAACGACAATAATCTTTGCATGTTCATCAGAATTTCACAAAACGTTACTAGCAAGCACCAAACAATGAAAATGGTAATAAACCATATCTCATTTGTAGAGCAATTGAAATAAGCTAATAGATGCATATATACATGGCATAGGTGTTCAAAAATATAATAGCTAGAATAAACGGTTATTCTTACCGGGTACAAGAAGCCACTATTCAATCCCGAGCACTATCCCCAATGACTCCTTAAGCTACTCTAAATCTGACCACAACTTATTCACTCCAAAATTCAACCACAATGCCATGGTCACTAAAAGCGTCAAATCAAAACAAAACAAAACAAGTTACAAGTGCCTTCGTTAACTGCAAGTGGTATAGCCTTTCTAGCTTTCCTTCTCTTTTTCTCGTGTTTCTGTACATTTTATTTTCCATTTTGTCGGTCCTTATCTATCCAACTGCATATGCATATGGTATGCCACCTTTGGTTTTGTCCATTGGGCACTCATATGACTACTTTCTCTATGTAGTAATGACTGGCACCTCCAAAACCAACGGATATTACATTTCTCGTTGAAAGCTCACTAAATATATAATATAGCATCATAATAGATCATATATGGTAATAATGATAATGGAATTCGGAAGGCCTAAATGCTATGGAAGTGTTGAAATATTTCTCAAGATGTTTCAAGTTCAGACTGGACCAGGTTTAAAAATAGTTTTCTTTAAAACTGCCCTGTTAGTAGGGGAAAATGTCTTCTGACTTACTTTCCCAAATGATCTACTAGACTTCTGATATACCCTAATTTCCTTTTTGTCTAAGTTTTAGGACTTTTTTTTTTGCTAAATTACGTGATTTAGTCTTACATTAATTTACACATACTCCTAATTAAACCAAGTGTAAAAACATTGAACACAAGGAAATTACTTTCATTGTTTTTTCAATGATGACCTCTAATAAACTTCCAATACTTCAGATTAGAAAACCTTTGAGTTCAAGACAAATACACTTTGAAACTGATTAAAGTGATTAAACGGTGTGTGATTCAGCTATGATATATAAGGTTGTTTGCTTAGAATAAACACGTGTGGAGAGAAACCATAGTCTAGTTTGTGAAAGGCGTTGAAAAGCGTTTTTGCCACAACATTAACAATTTAGTCATTAGGCTGCTCCAATCTAGTGTTACCACATGTAGAGGCATGCGTGCTTCATTTTACTTCCTCGTCCACGCCAAACTTCCTTCATTTGATCTTATTACATGCTCAGATCTGAGAGGCCCTCTCTTCAAGCTTAGCTGCCTTCAGTTTTAACCAGATCTTGCCATGTTTTTCACATCCTTCTTCTTGATGACATGTTGCATAGTCAAAATTCCTACACCTTTTGTATGTGAGCAACGTGGCCTTTCTTTGCTCAGAAGTAGACAAGTGTCACATAGCCATTGCCCCTTTATTTGACAATCTTGCAATAACCATCCTTGGTCTAGAGCAAACAAGTTTTTTCTGAAGACTTTGTTTTAGGTTGGACTTCCTTCTCCATTGATGATGTGGCAAGTAAATGGGTTATACCGAGACAGTCGTGTTAAGCTAGATTGGTTTAGGTTTTCTTGGTGCAAACAACCTCTAAACAAACCAATCAAAGGGACTCAACTTATCTGAATCAAGTGATATCAACTTAAGTTTAAAGAGCTTATTACGAGCAGCGTCGTTACTTGATCGGCCGGGGGAGCATCTCAGAAGAGCCTCAAGGCCTATATTGCCTCATTTGAGAATCGATAAGGCCTTGACTTATTCTTGTCTGTATCACTTGAGTACCCTGCTTTCGAAGGTTGTGCAGTGTACTACAATCCTCTAAGGCACAATCTTCGAGAGCTTCGCTAGTAGTGCTTCGGCACCTGCTATTGTCTACAAAACGAATGGCTAACCGGTCAAAATAGTCAACCTTTGCAGATTGGGGAGCGCTATCTGCCAAATATGTGACGAAAAATCTCTGAAAAATGGCTAAGGCACAAAACAAAGGTCAAGGGAGTGACAACATCGACGACATTTCCCCTACCTAGAAGCTAGTATCTTCTCTGCAATGGTCAGCTAGGCTAGGGTTTCATCTGTCGGGGTTGCCGTGGCCACTTTTTTTTCTTCAACGCTACAAGTACATCTTCCCTTTTTATTTTGTCACCATCGGCACCCTCGCACCAGCCATGATTTTGTACACAACACGTTTTAGGCAACATGTTGCACGCATGAGCCTAGTTTGCATACTTTGTCTGTATGCGTCGTGCCCATGTACCACATCCTCATAAGTGGACTATGGAAATGTACCACATCCTTCAATGGAGCCCATGCACCCACTACATTATACACAATCAGCCTTGGTCACTGAACATGCTTCGACCCACTTTTTACAGTTGTAATACACCAAGGGCTCTGCTCGTAGTGCTTCGGCACGACTATTCATCGTCATTATTATAGGCTTGCTCATTGTGGAGCTCCACTCATAGTGCTTTGGCATAAGGACTCATCGAAATCAGGATAGGCTCGCTCCTCCTATAGTACTGCGTGATGAGGACTCTTCTCTAAGGAATTGGGGATGCCCCCCGGGACACTATTATCAACCCAAGTGATGCTATGGATGCCTAGTCATCCTATCACATAGGCGTAGCTGATCCTTATTGCCATCAATAGGAATGATGACCTCTGGATTATTCTGAGGCACGGGCATGACTTTACTAGGCAATCTACCTTGCAGGTCGGTTGTGGGCTTCCTAACACCATTGCCAAGTTCTTTTGCATTTTTTGATGCATGTGCTAGATTTCATAAGGGCACTGGACTTGAGGTTGAATTGATGGCTTACTCCACCAAATAGTTTTTTGTAGTTCATCATATGTGAGTTACAGTTCTGGTGAAAGTATGAAGGTATGTAAGACATGACAATTGAGTGAGTAAAATTGTGTACCGACATATTGGTTACCATCAGCAAGGTGACAGTCCTAGATAACATACGTGACACAAGAAGATAAGTTGTCCTTAGCTGCCTAATAAATTGAAGACTTTGAGAACTCAATTGAACAAGAATTCTTATTACTTTTCCCTTTACTTTCTTGCCCCAACATCTTCTTAAAACTCAAGAGTTTGAGACCAGATTCTATGCCTTATTGCCCTAACCTCCGTGGACTTCCGTATCTGTGCATAGAGTTGTCAAAGGGCCGGGCTTGGGCCGGCCCAGCCCAAGCCCATCGGGCTTGCTGTGGGGCCGGGCCGGGCCTGCCGAAGGCAAACCTAGGCCCAGTCCAGGCCCTGGCCCTAGGCCCAATATCTAGGGCCGGGCTTGGGCCGGGCCCGGGCCCTTTTTTTTTTTTTTTCTTGTTATTCAATTTTAAATTTCATCTCTAGGCAATATTCACAATTTAACGAACCTAATCTTTATCCTTTTATTTCATTATAAGTAATATACATATATATGTATGTATGTATATACATATTTATTTGTTAGCCATTATATTTTTTATTATATGTTAAACATTTTCATACTCTTCTTGGTGAGCTTTATTAATAAAATCTTAACACATAACAATACTGTTGGGGGGGGGGGTAAAAGTGAAATTTTGGAAAAGGAGTGGAAGAAAGGGGGAAAAGCAAAAAATTCAAACAAGTGGTGGGGCCAGACCCGGGCCGCCCGGCCGTTTGACAACTCTATCTGTGCACAATTCTCGCCTTTGATCTCGACGTTAGACAACCATTCTCGTAATTTGTGACGGGTGAGTTAAAAATGTTGAACGTCGCCTGAGAGATTCGAACTCTCGCGGGGAAACCCCATGTACTTAGCAGGCACACGCCTTAACCACTCGGCCAAAGCGACTTTGTTGTGTATGTATCTCTACACTGATTATTTTGTTTGATTTATTATCTATATTTAGACGAAGAACAACTGCGCATCTTTCCTGAAAAGTGAAAACTTCTTCGAGACCAAGCTTTGCCTTTGGCCGCCAAGTCTAATCGGAAGCAGTAATGATTGAGTAGAGAAGCACTCAGTTGACATCTTTGTTGAAAGATACCCACAGAACAGAGAGAGAGAGAGAGAGAGAGAGTAACTAGAAAGCATTAGTACAAATGCAGAACTAAAGTTAAAATGGCGATAGTGCAGGCGGTAGTGGGGAGTTTGACGGCGGGCGATCGCCGGATTCTGACGTCAGTGAACACGGGAGCATCCACTCTGTCGTTCTTGGGGTCGGGATTCATAGTGCTGTGCTACCTCCTCTTCAAGGACCTCCGCAAATTCTCCTTCAAGCTCGTCTTCTTCCTCGCCCTCTCCGTAAGCTCCTCTTCCACCTTCATTCAGTCTTTAGTAGAACTTGAGTTCTTTCTTTCTGCTGTAGGATTTTGCCTGCATTCGTTTTCTGTTTGACATTGTAATGTGATTTTGAACTTGAGTTTTCTTCAAAACATACGGAGCTTAATTTCAGTAACTAACGCTTCATGTGCATTTTGAGATATGTAAAGACCCTCCTTTAGATCATGCTATACTACGGCATCACTTAAAAATTCGGGTCGCTCTTACGATGTCTAGAGACCAACATTAGAAATGACGCTCTTTTGGCTTCACTTCAAACCCTAGAAATAGGCTACTTAGCATACCGTCATGAATCGTGAGGGACTGGGGCATTTCGGGGTTGGGGAGCACTCTGCCTTTACATGTAGGATGACTGTTGGAACCAAGAAACGAGAAAAGGGTTTTAATCTCCATGTTGTTAGTCGGTTCAGGATATAGCACTAAATCTTACCTTGTTTCTGCCTGACTACTCTGATCTCCTCGTTCAGAGTCTGGTTTAATTATCAACGGTGTTGATTATTTTGCTTTGTGGTTGCTGGATTGAGGAAGAACTTGAAATGAATTAACTGCTGCATGAGATGAGGAATTGTTTTTTTTTTTTTGGGGGGGGAGGGGGAGAGATAGAGGGCATTGTAGACTTTTGTATGCCATGCGACAAGAATTTTACTTCGAAAAATTCATGTGAAACCATGAAGACAAAGTGATGATCTCCGGATTGGAGGGCATGTTGTATTGGTAATACTTGGTATGGGACTTAAGTGAGATAATTTGTTGCGAAATAGGATCAAGGCAAGAGAGAAAAATGTGGCTTGGTCATGTGAAACCATGAAGACAAAGTGATGATCTCCGGATTGGAGGGCATGTTGTATTGGTAATACTTGGTATGGGACTTAAGTGAGATAATTTGTTGTGAAATAGGATCAAGGCAAGAGAGAAAAATGTGGCTTGGTGTGTGGACTTATGAACCGTTAGTATCACATGGGCATATTCTGGAGATTTCTGTTCGATTTTTCCCTTCTGGTTGTGTTGATTCATGCTCCAAAATCTTAATGTTAGTTTTGTCATTGGCCGCCAGTCCAACTAACCTTCAGACAATCCTCTTAAGAAGATTTAGTACCTAACATGGAATAAAATTCCAGGATACTTGACATGAGGGTGTGATTGGTCGACTAGTTTACTGTAAAGGTACATTTGACTGTATGTTTCAGTTTGGCATATAGCTGATCTCTACCTTTTCTACCTTGAGAAAGTAGCTACTCCATAAGGCAGGCTTTAAAAAGAAATATAAGACAACATGCACTTATTTGGCGGGAATATCTGGAAATACTTGGATCGGTAGCCAAAAGGATGATGTTGGCTAATGTAACACCTGCTATGTCATCTATCTTTTTTCTTTATTATCCATAAGTGCGTCATAAAGATTTATGCATATGGCCAGATAAAGTTGTCGTGAATGTTACCAATTTATCTATACTTCTATAAAAAGTTCAAATGAAATGCTCCAGTAAATCGATGTGTTAAGAAAGGCCTATTGCCATTTTGTCTAGTGCAAGAGCTTCTCAATCTCGGAGTCCTTTACTTCTGATGTGTTGTCTTAGTGGATCTCCCCAAAGCTGTCGCCAATGTATTTTTCTGTCTAGGATTTTCTAGATAAATATCCTTTACTGCTTGTATTAGTAAGTCTCTCAATTACTTTTTTGAGCCTTCTGCAAATTCACTCAAATATTATGCATTAATGAGAATACATTAGCATGTATATGTTCACATAATAAATCGGGTGGTTCCTTTATAATTGGATTATCACTCCAAGACATTGTAGAAGGATAGCACAATATGTTCACATAGCATGTAGTTATTATATTATGTTCAAACAAAGAATCAGGTGCTTCCTACAGATATACTGATAGTCATTCGAAGACAGGTCGAAGGAGAGCACTTTGATGAGAAGATTTCTAATTTTAATGGAGGTCTTTCCTCAAGCTACTTCCAAAACATGACGACATCCACAAGTTAAAAATTGTGGGTATAGATGGTTACTATTTCAAGTTGTTTGTTCGCCGGGTAGTTGAGGTGTGGTCAACCCTTTCTTTGTCTACAGACAGTTTTGGTATCAGTAGCTGAGTTGGCTTCTTGTACGTGGTGGTGCCCAGCGCTTTACGTTTTTGAATATAAATGTTACGCATTGGAAATGAAATAATGGGTAGGAGAAGAGTTCTAGTAGAGTAGCTAATATCGGGCTGTGAAACTAATCTTTATGTTCCTGTTTAATGCGCCCCCTTTGGTGTTTCTAGTGAGATGTGTCAATTACCTACCAAAAAGTAAAGTTTCCCTTTTAATATGTTCTTGCATGGTTAATGTAGTTGAATAAGCATATGAAATGCCTATGTATACGTGCATCAGCGCTGATGCAAGAAATAAGGGCTCAGATCCCCTTTCTCATTATTCTAAGTTTTACTTCAATATCATGAACGATAGGAAGTCCTTCTATTGGTCGATCCTTTTCCCTTCCATGCTTCTACCTACTTCTAGCAAATGCGTCGTAGTTGGATATGGCTAATTTTATACCATTCTTGAGTGCAGGACATGCTTTGCAGTTTCTTCAGCCTAGTTGGGTATGTAGTTTAGGTGAAGTGAAATCTCCTTATGTCTTTTCTTTCTTGTTGATGTTTACATCTGCTGAAGGACGGTTATGTTACTGCAGGGATCCGTCCAATGGATTCTTTTGTTATGCTCAGGGCTACAGCACCCATTGCTTCTGTGTGGCTTCTTTTCTTTGGACCACGACAATTGCCTTTACGCTTCATCGTACAGTTGTTAGACATAAAACCGATGTGGAAGATTTGGAACCTATGTTTCACTTGTATGTTTGGGGTATGCATTTAGGTGTTGGATATTAATTTGCTGCTTTTCATGCTTTTTTTATTGAGATGGAATTCTATATGCCAGTTACATTCATTAACTTAACATCTTTGTGTTTGTCTTTGCAAGCTCCTGGCTGTCAACGATTTTTTGTGTTTAATTGCATTATGCCACTACGTAGATTCTCTTCTGAAGCGAATTGAAGTAGATTGTTACTGCTTGCAGGAACTTCACTAGTTATGACCGTTTTGCGCTCTATTGGTAATGACCATGGGCATATAGCTCGTCTAGGTGCATGGTGTTGGACACAAACAGGACGTACTGGAAAGGTATGCTCAGTAGTCGAATACATGCGGTATGATGCATATACCGTTCTCGGTTTCCTAGGAAGCACGACACCTCTCATGGGTTGAGGTATCGTGTCCGACACTTACCGACACCTCACTGACACATCAGGACACATGTCGGACACTTCTGGGAGGTTTCAAATTTTTTACTCCCTGCATCCCACATAAATTGATCATATTTCCTTTTTGGGCCATCTCACGAAAATTGATCATTTCCAAATTAAGAAAGATTGTGTAGGTATTTTTACATATTTACTCTTTTTATACTTTTTTTATTCTGTTTTCTCTCCACATTTAACTCACCACCAACTCATTTTCTCTCTCCTGGCCCACCTTCTTACACTTTTTTATTGTATATTTCTCTCTCCACCATTTAACACTCCAATTAATTTTATCTCTCCTGGCCCACTCTCTTCCACCTCTCTCTAAAGGGTAAAATGTGAAATACTTGATATATAACATAAATCTTTAATATGTGTGCAAAGTCAAATTGAGCGATTTATCGGACACTTCTTCCAGAAGTGTAGACACTTCATGAAGAAGTTCGGACAGGTATGGGGCTGAAAGAATATTTGAAACTTACTACGGAGGTTGGGATAATATAATAGGAAAAAATGGAGCTTTTTTTAGGAATAAAAAATTAGCCAAAATGCTAACATATCCACAGGTTGTATGTCTCTTCCCTTTCCAATTTGCTGTTGTACTGCTGCCTATTTGAGAGGGAGACAAAGAAGGAGACAGGATTTCGCTTGCTACTTCTTTCCTTTCCGTTTTCATTTTCATGTCTTTCTCTTTTCCATTCTAATTGACTGTTACTTGTGTTTCTAATTTCTTACTTTTTCTCTTTCTTCCCTAATGTTCCCTTTCTCTACTTGTCCTTTATTTTGTAACTGACAAGAAAGACGAGAACGTTTTTAATTTCATTCCAATCAAGTTCTTCTATTTTAGCTTCTCTCCTTCCTTTGCAAAATTGAGGCTAGAATTAACTTCTTACTTGATGTCAGTAATAGATTCAAGTGATACTAGTAGTGTGTAGTAAGTTCAACTAGGGCAGACAACCCTGCTAAACCTTGTGGAGATTGGTAACAAAGTGTAGCAAGGCTCCACAAAGTGGATGAAACTTGACCTATTAGTGCAATTTTTGATGTGGATTGTGCTTGAAAGTAGGAAACACATTTACATTAACCTAGACAAAATTCAGTGGTGTACCGTGCTGTCCAAATTTTGGTTTTTGGCAAATTGTGGTGTCCGGTGTCCTGTCCTGGTCAGTGTCGGACTCGGTGTCCATATGGGTGCTACCTGGTCAGTTTCTTTTACTAGCAGGAGACAAAGGAAGTTGGGGACCCTATGCTCATGTTTTGCGTTTTACCCAGAATTGACAACTTTTATTTCAAATGCTACTTAAGTACCCTTGTCTTCACAATTCTAGGACCAAAGATGATTCCTGCAGTGTTATGTTACAAAATGCACAGCTCAATATTAAAGAATATAGCACGCTTACTAGCTTCATAAATTTTCTTATAGTTCAAGCATTCCAAGTGGTGAAATATGTTCTTGTTAGGTAGTTAAAGCTTGTATGCAGTCTGGAGCCTAATTTTCTATTTGTTCCTTCAGGTGGTTCACTTTGTAACATTTTATGCTCCTCTCTGGGGTGCAATTATTTTCAATGGCGTTACTTACTTTCAAGTGATACGCATGCTAAACAACGCAACACGTGTATGCACTCATTTATTCAGTATCCAAATTTCTTTTCCTCCATAATTCGGGATGTTTGTAGCAGCCTTTTGAATATCTAAAAGCATTAGTAGACCTGTTGAGGCGATACTGATGTAGCCTTTGGAGTTTTAGATGGCAGTTGGCATGTCGGACCGAGCATTGCACCCAGATGCACGAGCAGACATGAAGGTATGCTTTATTGCACTTGATTGCATAGACTGGTTTCAAGAGTGTGTAGTTAACAAGGTATGGAGTACGTGAATTGCTAGAAGCTGACTTGACCTTGATAGAATGAATATTTGCTGATTTTTGCAGCACACACCATTCCACGCCAGTGCTTTTTTCTACCTTTTGCATGATATTGATGCATACAGGCTACATCAAAATATCTTAATGCTTGCGTATAGGTTCTTACGACATGAAGTCTTCCTCAAACCTTCATTCTTTCCTTCATTCATTGGCTATTTATCTTCTGTGCTAAGCACATTGGTTTTTGAAGAAATTATTGTTATAGTTTAGGGGTGAATACAGTTTGCCCCCTCATCAATTGGGGTCAAATAGATTACTGCCCTCGGGTTTCTTTTTCTTGCAACCCTTACATATTAATTATTCCTACCAGCCACCTTTTTTGCTTGATATGTCTCAAATACCCTTGTCTTCACCGTTGGTCTCTACTAACCTCATGTTGGCTCCTGCCAACATCAAATAGGAACTTAAACAAATCAACTCAATAGGCATCATACCAAGTAATATTAGAAGACCATCCAGAAAATTGCACAAACGCACATATATTAAGCTTTGGAACTCTGTATCCAGAATCTGAGACAGAAGGCTTTGACCTTTACTCGTTAATCTCCGATCGCCTCTCTTTCTTCTAAAGCAGAAACTCTTTGCTGGGCAAATCCATGCACTTGCAAGCATCCTTTACCCGAAGCCGCCATGAAAACTACCATAAACCACTGTGGAACCACCAAATAGGTACAAGAGACTGCCAACAAACCATTATTATTTGAAATTCCTAGACGTTGTGTCACTCCTTAAAATGCAATCAGAACTGGAGACCCATTTCAATACTACTCGAAAAAGAAAAAAGGGCATCCTGGTCATCTGAAGACAACCATCTCATCTTGAACCACTGAATTGATAAAGATTTGGAAATACTATTAACACAGTTGAGACACAAAAACACACTCAGAAAGATAATAGAGATACACGGATCATTGAGGGGTTAGTTATCGCACAACATGCATACATGTGCATAATAGACAGTTTTATCGGGCACTGCTGTCCTTTTAGGTCATGTGCTGGTCAAATGACCAATTTTAATACCATGACCATTATTTTGGTGGCAATTTGTAGTGGGTTGATACTTGAAGGTGGTGGCTTGTAAACCTTAATACCGGAGGGGTTCAACCCGTTTGACCCGAAGACATGAAGAGGGTGGGGGGCGCAAATTGTATGTGCCCGTATATATTATGACCAATTCCTGTGTGTACTTTTCCACCTTTCTACCTTTCTCGCTTTGTAGATCTTTAGCTTGCCTAATACATCGATTAAATTGCCTTCACCATGTGTTCTGTTTCCCAAGAGTTACTTTTTGCCAAATTTCAAGACCCGCTTTGGGGGTGTATGTTTAATAGAAAAGTTTTGTATTACCCCGTCTTTTTTTTTTTGCGCTTCGTTATGGTGCTGGAAATCATTAGATGCCTGAAGAATCTAGTTGTACATTGGAAATGTGATTCCTTTCTTTTTTTCCTCTCTGGCCTCCTATGTGTATAATTTTTTATCATCGGTGTTACTCTTGGAAGGAACAATGAACCAGAGAAATTGAAACCAAATGTCCCTCTCTAACTTTTACGTCTTCATTTTGTTTCCTTCCGCAGGCTTTAAACCGATGGGGTTACTATCCACTCATTCTTATAGGGTCATGGGCTTTTGGGACGATCAACCGCATCCATGACTTCATTGAACCGGGCCATAAAATCTTTTGGCTTTCAGTTCTTGATGTTGGGATGGCTGCACTCATGGTAAGCCCTGTTCCATCAAAAAGCTGTCTTAAGTGCTGTTTACCTTCCGAATATACATATTGCAGCATCTGTGGAAAATCACTTAAGACTGTAATCAGTGAGTACAATATTGCATGTTCATGTGGACAATGGCTTTATATTGAGTAATCAAGAAATAACCTATATGTAAATTTGTTTTCCTTTTGGAACATGGTGCAGAAGAAAAATAAGTTGTATGAAGTGCAAGAAGAAATTTAGGAGAAAATAGTTTTGGATGGATAGGTGCGGAACCCTAATTGTATGATTTAATGGTGCATTGTTTATATGTACAGAGAAAGTGAACTTTTTTGAAACTGTATATATTGGAGACACAAAAGAAATCTAAAACAATGTGAAACCCCGTGTTACTTATACGGATGCATATATCTACATTGGCTACATCTGATTTCCATCTGAATTTGTTTTAGGGTCTGTTCAATTCCATAGCTTACGGCCTAAACTCTTCGGTACGCCGGGCAATTTTTGAAAGACTGGATCTGTAAGTCACGAATGCTGAATTTTGTCTATGTGAATTAATTCCAAGTTGTCGTAGTTTGATCATTTGGTTCGTCAACAAGTGATTGGATCAGATGTACAGTCTGATTGTATTGTATGATCTTGAAGTCAATCTGCTATAACTGTGCACGAGGAAGTATCCAGTCATTTATAACTTGTTACTCAATGGTCCCCTCCCAATGTGGTGACATTGAGAGGAAAAAGGAAAGAGGACGAGGTTTCTCTCGCTTATGGCATACAGCAAATATTTTCAACGTTGGGGTGGTTCCATATAGTCCCGACTTCAACTTCCAGCCCTTTTTAAAGCTGTTTTATACGTGAGCAAATGGCTATATAAGTTCACTTATGGAAACGTCACCTTCAGTTTATACTTAGAGAAGCACTTACAACGTGATGGTGAAAATTTGCATTGAAAATCATAAAACGAGTGGAGTCTACTGCTTCCCAAGTTTTGGACATGATAACATTATTTTTCTGGTGTTTTGTGTTTAAATAAGTTTGACATAGTTTGTCAGTTGTCATATTTCACCAATTCTTCGTATGTCGATAGATGGACAGATTTTTCCACGCTTTGGTTGACATGTGATGTTTCTTACGTTTCTCACTTTCTGATTAAGTTTGGTAGAGGTGCCAATATTGACATTTCTTACGCTGTCTTGAGTCTTAAAATCCTGCAATGTTTGCCTTTAATCCCTGATTCAGGTAACATGTGAAAATTTGACTGAAACTATCATAGTTGAAATCATAACGCATGTGAAATTTTTTAAAAATGGCCTCTTCCTTGTGTTTTTTGATTATGACCTATCTTAGGTTTTAACATTTGATCGCGTTAGTAGGCGCCAAATTTTTCGTAGTCTTCTCAGGCTGTCTTATTTTGATGAACGTACTCTTGCTTTCAGGCCTTGTTCCCCTTTGGCATTTTCCTTTTCTGTTTTTATCGTTAGTGCTTTACGATTAATCAGTGTTGAAGTCAATGCTTGGTTACATGGATTTGTTCAGGTTACCAGAAAGGGTTCGGAGATGGTTTCCAAAGAGTTTCAAATCCAGAGGTCATCAGCAGGAGAGTGAGCTAGTCTCATTGAAAATTCAAGATCAGCAATAGCAATTAGGACAACTCCAATTCTCTGCGTCTGCAAGAGAAAGAGATCAGGTGTCACATTGAAATTGCCATCATGTGACAATTTGCGAGGGGTTATCCTTTCCAGAAAAGAAGAGGAAAACCTGCTCCCCAAACTGCGATATAGATTCTTGGTCCCGCTAACAAAGCCCAATGCTCATATTTACCTGTCTGCCTCAGTTGTACATTGCTAGTGAGGCGAAACATATTTGGGTTACTCCAGTTGGTTGGTCAAAGAGAATCTGTAACACAGAAGTCGTGCTTACTTCAAGTCAAGGCGATGAACTCCTGTGGTGATTGTAGATTGCGGCTGTGCAAAGATGCTTTGTTGGTCTTATTTATCTTTTTATTTAATGTATGAAGCAAAACTGAAGAATTTCATACTTGTCCTACATAATGCTAATAGCAGAATACTCGTTTTCTGATTTTCTGTTCTTCAATGGTGTATGAACTGTGGCATCATCACTAGAATGTGATCCGCTGCATTGCTGCTTGTTAACGCATGCATGCGTCCAGTTTGCTGAAACATACTAGTTCAAGTTTATGGTATCTCCTCTGCCTTAGAGTATGTGCAGGGCATTTTGTTCAACAAGCTCGAGCCAGGTATATCATATGATCCGTAGGGTATTGTTTGAGCAAACTGGCAAAATGCCGGCAGGCTGCTTACTAGGTGTATTTTATAGTGTTAAACCGAGCCAACTTAATTCGTTTCTCGGAATAATATTCTGTCCCATCTCATGCATGCGGGGTTTGGTGTTGATTATGCGTCTAATTTCTCCTTGGGGAGACCATCCACCGTGTGCTTTAAGAGCTATGTGGGGAGGAGGTGTGAAACATTTGCACGCAATGAATAAAGCAATCAGTGCAAGGCGCACGCTGCTATGCTTCCATTGGTGTGGGAATGATAGTATTACACATGATTGTAGCACTACTTTATGCTCGCTGTTGCACAACAGTTGTTATATGTTTTGCTTTTGCAATCGAACATTGTCCAACGAGCAACTAGACTACGAATTACATTCACTGCGGCCGGGTCACCCAGCAGCTAGTTTTGCGGCCGGGTCGGCTTGGAAGAGTTTGTTGAGGCCGCCAAAGATTGTGGCTTTCAACTGTATCGGAGGTGAAGGTTGAGGTTGAGTCTGCGATGGTGGTTGGAACTTGAAGCACGCATTTGTTCGTCACCTTCCAGGTAGGTTGAGAGCCAATTATGATATGAAGCCCGCAAGAAGAGAAACAACTACTGTATGAATGATACCTCCACGCTCACCCCTCTTAGACGACTGATTAGAGAATGAGATCCATTCATTTTGGTAATAATGTGGATTCCAACAGTAGTTGCAGTTGCAGTTTAATCAAACAAATACCCGCTCCTCCCCCATTGGGAATAAAGTGAAGGCGCAGTCGAGTTTGATAGAGATACAAAGGAACAAGTTTATATGAATCATACTTGGATTTATGGCCACAATTATACATATGTATCTACACACAAGGCCACGCACACAGTTGGACATTACAGATTATGAACACGACGATGAGGAAACAAGATGCAAAATACTAGCTCCAACGAAAACAAGGCTTGGGGTTTTGTATTAGAGAAAGGAAGACAAGGATCGCGTAATTAGGCACAGGCACAGGGATTGTCGACTGCGACCACGGCCTCATCGACGCCGCTCCTGAACAAGAGGTATCCGAGGGTAAGCCCCAGCACGACTGCCACGAAGACGCCGCCGTTGAAGGACATGATCGCGAGCATCAGCATGTAGCCGATCGCGGAATTCACGCCGAAGAGGACGGCGCCGGCGATCCTGGCGGGCCTGCCGGCGATGAGCTTCTGCTGGAGGAGAGGCGTGGCGTCGATGGCGGCGCCGCGAGATCTGGAAGAGAAGAGCTTGAATCGGATGCGGCGGTCCTCGAGGTACTGGTAGAAGGCGGAGAAGAGGAGGCAAGCGAGGAGGGAGAGGGAGTAGGAGGTCCAGGAATCGGTCTTCCAGGAGTCGAAGAGCAGGGTCACCGATCGGCCCCAGTAGAAGGTCATGTGCATCATCTTCCTCCTTTCGCCCAGCTGATGTGCTGTGGTGTGGTGGGATCGGGAAGACGAGAGATTAGACTAGACTTGAAGAGTGGGGAGGGCGTAGGGTGGGGAATGAAAGTGGACTGGTAGTTGGCCGGTTCTTGATCCTTATTCCGTACCTACCTTTTTTCTTTTTCTTTTTTTTTTGTTGAGAAATTGGAAATATATATAACTAAATAAATTTACAAATGGGACTTAATATTAGTTGTTGGCTTTACCGCTACGGACAGCGCCTTGCCTTTGTGTACTACTCCCTTCCCCGTCGTAGTACAGCACGTCGTTTTCTTTTCTTACTTTTTTATTTGTTCCGTTTCTAATTCATTAATTATATTTTTCTTGAACTATTTTAAAATATTTTTCAAAGTTAAAAAGATTTTATTAGATATTCTTCTAAGCTTATGCTTCGTACCTTTTTTTTTTCTTATTATATTTTTATTTGTTCTTCATTTATTGTGTTGTAATTACTTACTCGCTCTTGGCTCTATCTACTGCTTTGATGTGGTTGTAAAATGTTTTAATAATGCTTTGATTTTTCCGGACAACATTTAACATAGATAATGGATTCTTACTTGGCATAATATCATCCATGTTTTAACATCTTGACAATAAGAGTGTTAGTTCGACGTTCGACTCTCTCGTGCATCTTTAAAAAGTTAACAATTGTTATCGAATAGTGAATTTTAGCGACAAATAAAACTTTAAGAAAATAAATTAATTAAAAATAACTTTTTTCTTCAAAGATATCCAAACTCTCATGTTAGCTTTATTTAGACCAAAGGAGTAAGTGGAGGCACGACGCTCTTGGAAGCTAATATTATTGTCCTTGTGTAGTGCAATCGAATATGGAAGATTGTTAGTGTTTTCTTTGTTACTTGGCAATGTTAAGGTTTTTTTTATTCAGAATTCAACTAATCAAATAGATTTTTACATTTGTTTTTCTTTTCATGTCAATTGTCACACACACACACACACGTGCAATTGAATATGGAAGATCGTTAGTGTTTTCTTTGTTACTTGGCAACGTTAGGGTTTTTTTTATTCAGAATTCAACTAATCAAATAGATTTTTACATTTGTTTTTCTTTTCATGTCAATTGTCACACACACACACACACACACACACACACACACATATATATATATATATATATATATATATATATATATATATATATATATAACATTGCAATTCTACAATTTCGTAAAAAATTGTCAAAATACACTCACTAATTATGTCTCTCCATCTGATCTTTAAATCTTTACAATTTCTTAGACAATCCAATATTCTCTGGCAAGTTTTCTCTAGCAAACCTATTCTGCATCCTTTTATTTTGTTAAGTCATAAACATAATGTCATGCTCATTTTTCTTCCTACCAATTTTATATATTTTTACTCTCTTCTTGATGACCTTTATTTATGAAAACCTCAACAGACAACTATCATTATTATTACTATAGTAATTAGTATTATTAACATTACTATTAGAAAGCTAATAATTGTTACCAAAGTTCATTCTTAAGACCAAGAATGATAGAAACTAAGAAACCCATATAAAAAATGAAATAAATTTTTTTGCTATCACTACTATAACTATAGCTAACTTTAATATTACTATTAGACATAAATTTTAAGCTTTTTCAATGACTATTTTGATAATTGTTACCGCTAAATGTAACATACAAGATCAAAACATGTAGGGACAGTAAAGCGCCTAAGGCTCACGAGAGGGCGTCTGCAATTAACAGGGGGTAATATATATATAAAGGTATGCTCGTGTTCATAGCTCGTTAAAGCCTGGAGATGCATTTATGAGAGAGCAAATGGTGGTAAGGGTGGAAAAGATTGCAGTACAAGGCGAAGGAGAGTACCAGCTCTACTTTCCGTGCATGCATGTACGGGTGTTCTCCACTTCAGTCCAACCCATCCACCGCTCCACTGAAATACGATTTCCACTTCCAATTTAATCAGCACCAACGACACCAAAATTACTTTGGTTAATCATTTAATTTCTATGTTTAGGGACTTGTTGCTGCTAGAATATTGATCGGAAACCACGGCTGGAAAATTGACTTACAAAATAGAACACGGAGTGACCACCGGGGATGTTCCGGTGGAGGATGCTTCGATGCTAAAGTCAGAATCTCGCTACTAGAGTAGAGCTCTGAATAGCATAAAATGCACTGGGTGCTTGTGTGTGAACTTGTCTATGTACCTGAGGCCTTTCTCTTCATATAGACTGCTCTTAGACTCCTCCCTTTCCCAGGACTCTCTCCCGATAGGCCTTCAACGTATTAGAACTGCGCTAGGACTCTCCTTCCAGTAGTAGAATCCTACAAGGTCTCTATTACCTCCTCTAGAGCCTATATGATACAGACCCCAAAGTTGATTCGGGGTCAACCACGCCACGTGTCACCATTTGGTAAGGTGGATACATTTAGCTATATCATAATGCCCCCTGCTTCCGACGGTTCTTCCCAGAGAATAGCCAGAAGCATATGGTGTAAGGGCCAATCAAAGGCAACTCAACTACGAATTTTTCCTGTCCGTTACTCGGAGGGGATCTTCGAGATGTCATTCTTGAAGAATTGTGCATCAGGAAGTCTGCTCGGGAGCTCTGGCCGGGACGTCTGGTCGGGAGACCTGCTCGGGATCTCTGCTCGGATAGTCTGCTCGAGAAGTCTGGCCGGGATCTCTGCTCGGGAGGCCTACTCGGGAGCCCTGGTCGGGAGATGTGCTCGGGAGGCCTTGGTCCCTAGTCGGATAACCTGGTCATGAACCCTGGTCGGGACATGACCCTTTGTGCTCGGACTTGAGGAAAATTCTGCACGGGCTCTGTGATAGAGCTGTCTGCTCTGGAGGTTTGCTCGGGCGGTCAGTTCGGGCAGTCTGCTCGGTAACTCTGCTCGGGCAGTGTTTCCTTGCGCTTGGGACTAGTAAAGTTCTACTCGGACACTACAATCAAGCTGTCTGCTAGGGCGGTCTGCTCGATCATATTTACCATCCGTGTTTGAGCACGAAGATGGTTCTGCTCGAGCAATTTGCTCGGGCATATTTATCATCTGTGCTTGGGTATGAGGATGGTTCTGCTCGGGCTCTCTGCTCGGGCATATTTACCATCTGTGCTTGAGCACGAAGATGGTTATGCTCGGGCAATCTGCTCGAGCATATTTACCATCTGTGCTTGGGCATGAGGATGGTTCTGCTCGGGCTCTCTGCTCAGGCATATTTACCATCTGTGCTTGAGCACGAAGATGGTTGTGCTCGGGCAATCTGCTCGGGCATATTTACCATCTGTGCTTGGGCACGAAGATGGTTCTGCTCAGGCAATCTACTCGGGCATATTTACCATCTGTGCTTGGGCATGAGGATGGTTCTGCTCGGGCTCTCTGCTCGGGCATATTTACCATCTGTGCTTGGGCACGAAGATGGTTCAATTTTCTATCTTACCACGTGTCAGAGAAGCATGCAGGTGTAACGGTCCTTTAGCCACCAAAAGTAAGGCGGTTACTTTTCAAACTTTGAAATTTAATGCTCTGGGAATCGGGCAAGACAAGTGTCTTAATGTTGCCGCCTTTGCAGGGGCGATTATTTCACCCACCCTCTATATATTTGGGCTCCTCGCTTCATTTGCCCCCTGCGACTCACTCTCAATCTGTTCGGCTGAACTCTAACAAGTAAGTTCCTCTCCTTTTCTTCTTGCTCGGCGCATATATATTTCTCTTTAGTAGCTCTAAATATCGTAGATTCTGTTTAGAACATGTCTTCAACACCCTCGAGTAGTTCTTCCTCAACTTTGAGTAGTTCCACAGAAAATGATTTAGGAACTTCAGAAAGTGGAACTTCAGAAAGTAGATCTTCGCAAGTAGGTACTTCAACTCTTAGAAGTCAAGTAGGAACTTCTATTCCCCAAGTCAGCACTTCGTTTTCCCATAGAGATGCTCTTGGGGAAATCAAGGATGAAGCCGAAGATAAGTTTGATGAAGACACTTGGTTCTCCGTAGATGAGAAGAGGAACAAGATGACAAAAGATAGCAAAGTTGAGCTTTTGGAAGAAATTCCTTTGCCTCCTCCCTTCTCTGCTGGGGTTCCTGCACTCTAAGAGCCTGCCAATTATGGCACGGACTTGGAAACAAGTGTCTATGAAGGTCAGATTAGATCTGGCTATAGGGTCCCAATGCACCCCTTTGTTGTCGCCTTATTCAACCACTATAAAATGGCGCCAGGTCAACTTGTGCCCAATGGGTGGAGAAAACTTGTTGGTTTGATCTACCTAGTGCAAACTTCAGGGTATCCAGTGACGGTTGATGACTTTATGAGGCTATACCTTGAAGTATGTTTTATAAAGAACGTGGCCAACAGTGTTGGTTGGTACTATATTCATAACCGAACCCGAGTGATAAAGGGGGGTCCTAAATCCAACAAAGGTTGGCACTCCTGGTACTTCTTTATTCAGTGGCCAAGCGGCAAATGGGAGTTCCCAAGAAAGTGGAAAGGTTTCTGTAAAGACTATGAAAAAAAAAGGTTCCTTGGCTCCCAACGCTACCACAAAAATCTGATTGATCATATAAAGAGAAGGGGTGTCCTCAATATTGACGAGCCCCTTTCAGATCAAGAGATGCGGCATGCGGGGCTCATTCCTACTGCCCTCGTTGTGCCGGTTCCTCCCACTCCGGTCATAGAGCCTCAACTTGTTTTGGGGCCTAAGACTCAAGGGCTGGCGATAAGAACTTCATCTTCTAGGACTCCAAGTCTAGGTAGAGTCTAAAGCCATGTTTATATATTTCTTTCCTTTATATTTGTAAACATGTGTCCTAACCTTGTTCTTTTTTCAGAAATGGCTGGCAAAGGAGTTGGTACAAAAGGTGATTTTTTGGGTCTGCTCCAAAAGGCTTCCAAGGGGAAAAGGAAGGAAGGTATAAGAGAAGGTTCTTCTCCTTTGGTAAAAAGGGCCCGCGCTCCGACTCCTCCAGTGCCTCCTCTTGTGGTTGAGGATCTTCTTGTCGAAAAGGATCCAATTTTTTCCCCAGATAGACCATTAAGAGGGGCAACTCGGGAATGCCAAGCTCGCATGTCTCTGCCCAGCATTTAGCTCACGGGGTACTGCCAAGTGATAAACTTATCTTGGAAAACCAGCCTCATGAGGCCTTTGCTATGGCACACGTTCAAGCTGCTTACAACGTAATTTAACTTACTTAATTCTCTTTGAGCTTTCAATTAAGTTCTTCCATATCATTGTCTTCACCTTTCTTCTCTTTTCAGGCATACTGCTACAGCAGCCAGATGCAGGATAGATTTGTAATGGTGATGGACGTCGCCCGCACCGCTGAGAGTGACAAAAGGGCAGCCGAAGGCAAGGCTGACAAGCTGGATAAGGAGGTCAAAAACCTGAAGGCAGAGAATGCTGAATTGCTTACCAAGCTCGGTCGCCTGGAGAAAAGGTGCAAGAAGCTAAGGCATGAGAAGGTCAAGGTCGGGAACAAGGCCATCCAGGCAATCCTTGATGGTACGGCCGGTGAAGAATGGCTGCGGAAGCGGACAGAAGATGGACTCTCTATCTTCCAGGAGAGCTTCCAGAAAGCCAAGGAGCTGACGATGGCTAAGTATCCTAGCCTTTTCTTGGACAAGATCGTGGTGCCTACCTTTGAGTCGCCATCGAGGGAGACGACCGCACCTCCCGAAGCTGGAGATACTATTTCTCCTGGGAATGCTCCCCCATCTTAGGACCATTTATATGTATTCCCCTATTTTGTGGTTGTTACTTGATGTGCCCCCAGTACTCTTATTGCCCCAGAGGCTTACAATTTAATATGCATTGGTTTATCCTTTGATGGATTTTATCTTCGTAATAATGTGTTGAATCTCTTCTCATCTTCCATTGTCTTGAAACACACGTCAAATTTGTAAGGGATTCTTCATCCGCTTGTAAGGGTAATCATATTTCGGTACTCCACGTGCTCGGATCTAAGATCTTGGGAGCTTCAGCCTTGTAACTTTGGGAAGATGAATTATGGGATCTCGGGATCTACTAGGGGCTGTGCCCCCACGTTAGCCTCTCTAGAGAGAGGACACAGAGCTGTGCATGCAAGCTGTGTTGCATGTGTTAAGTGCTTGTTTTGTGCAAGTGTGTGTTCTTTAGCTCGAGCTGACCATATCATGCTTGCGTTTTACTTTGACGTGAACCCTTATCGTCAGCTAAGGGCTAGCAATGAAGCCTCGTACTCTCGCTCGGCCAAGCTTCGAATTAACAAAATAGGGTAGGGTGACGAATTCCCACTTGGTTTTTCCGTTTCTCAGGCTAGAACTATATCTAGACCGTGTCAGGTAAGACTTGTGTCTAACCCTATCACATTGGGTGATACTTTTGCTTGAGTAACATTTGTGGTTTTATCTGTTCGGGCAACCTGCTCTGGCAGTCTGCTCAAGTATTGAAGGCATGATGTTCTTGGGAACATGAATATCGTTGTTTGAGCGAGAATCAACATTGTTGTGCGGTCGTGAAAAATAACTCTTTCAAACAATGTTAAAGATTTTAAGCTTGGATAAACGAATTGACATATTTCATACTGAAGAGATTCTCATTACAAAAGAAATAACTCATCTCTATTATCCAAAAGAAAGTAAATGTCTTGTGACAGATACAAGGCTCTACTGGTAGTATTGTC
This sequence comes from Escallonia herrerae, assembly GCA_033070095.1. NCBI lineage: Eukaryota > Viridiplantae > Streptophyta > Magnoliopsida > Escalloniales > Escalloniaceae > Escallonia > Escallonia herrerae. Next base: position 134,058 of record JAVXUP010000767.1, on the reverse strand, counting down.
GCAAGTTTTCAGCATTCCACGTTCGCGGGATTGCTTCTCCTGAGAGCGTTTCCAGTGAATAAGCTCCTGGCCTAAGCACTTTTAATACCTTGTAAAGTCCTTCCCAGTTTGGCGACAACTTCCCGACAGCAGCCTTTGGATTGGAAACCTCTAACTTTCTGAGGACTAGATCGCCAACTCTAAATATCTTCATTCGAACCCTTCGATTGTAATATCGCGCGACTCGCTGTTTAGTTGAAATCATTCGATCTAGAGCTTGGGCTCGCACATCATCTAATAGATCCAGAGTTCCTCCATTCTCCTCGTTTTCTGCCTCCGCAAACTACAACACTCGAACTGTGGGGAGGCCCACTTCTACGGGCAGCAATGCCTCTGTCCCGAAACACAGTAAGAAGGGTGTCTCTCCCATTACAGAATGGGGTGTTGTGCGATATGCCCAAAGTACCTTAGGGAGCTCATCCGCCCATGCCCCTTTAGCATCATCCAACTTTCTTTTCAACCCTTGAAGGATGGAGCAATTCATGTTCTCTGTCTGTCCATTGGATTGGGGATGAGTGATTGATGTAAAACGGAGACCAATAGAGAGACCTTCACAAAAGCTTCGAAAGTTAGAATATCGAACTGCTTCCCGTTATCGGTGATCAGGATCTTTGGAACTCCAAAGCGGCAAACAACGTTCTTCCAGAAAAACTCTTTGCATTTTGATGCCGTTATGGTGTCCAATGCTTCGGCCTCGGTCCACTTTGTAAAGTAGTCGATGGCAACTATCACAAAGCGTCGTTGACCAGTAGCGATCGGAAAGGGGCCTAAGATATCCATTCCCCACATTACGAATAGGATTGGGAAAGTTAAAATACTAAGGGCACCGCCGGTGCGTGCGTGAGTGGGGAAAATTTTTGACAACGGTCACACTGTTTTGCGAATTTGATCGCGTCTTTCTGCATTCCTGGCCAGTAATAGCCCTGCCTCAAGATTTTATGTGCCAGGTTTCTTCCGCCCAAGTGTTGTCTGCAAATGCCTTCATGAACCTCTTGCAAAGCATAGTCTGCCTCTTTAGGGCTTAGGCACTTAAGGTACGGTAAGCTAAAGGACTTCTTATATAGCACCCCATCCACCAGAGCAAATCGAGCAGCTTTAGCACGTAAATTGCGTGCTTCACTTTTCTCTAAAGGTAACTTTCCCGAGACGAGGTACTGAATAATTGGATCCATCCAGCAAGGTTCGTATTCTACTACTTCAATTTCCTTTGAGAGCTGAATACTTCTTTCTTGGAGGAACTCGATATATATCGCCCAGGAAAACTCTTAAATGTCTGCGGAAGTTAGTCTAGAGAGTGAATCTGCTTGGGCATTTTGTTCTCTCGGTATGTGGCGGATGGCAAAATTTTTAAACCTTGCGGCTTCTGTCTTCGCGGCTTGGAGATACTGGGCCATTCTGTCATCTTTCGCTAAATACTCTCCCACAATATGATTCACAATCAACTGAGAATCGCTATGCACGGATAGAGTCGACTTTTAGAGAGTGTGCCAACCTTATTCCTACTAATAGTGCTTCGTACTCAGCTTCATTATTTGATGCCTGAAAGTTGAAGCGGAGGGCATATTCGATCATAAATTTCTTGGGGATAATAAGTATAAGCCCAGCTCCGCTACTCCCTACCTTATAAGAGCTGTCGACATAAAGGAGCCAAGGATCCGAAACTTCTGAAAGAATTAGCTGCGGGGTGTCATCTGGTATTATGCACTCAATAACAAAATCTGATAAGGCTTGAGCCTTAATTGCTGTACAGGGTTTGTACTTAATATCAAATTCCCCAAGTTCCACTGACCAGTTTACCAATCTTCCCGACGCGTCAGGACTTTGGAGAACTTTCCCCAAAGGCTGATCAGTCAATACGACGATGGTGTGTGATTGGAAGTATGGTCTCATTTTTCTCGCTGAGATGACAAGGGCGAGGGCCACTTTGTCTATTCGAGGGTATCTCGTCTCCACATATTATAAGACCTTGCTTATGTAATAAACAGGTCTTTGCTTGCCTTCTTCTTCCCGGATTAAAACTGTGCTAACCGCTACTTCACTAATCGACAAGTATAGGAATAAGTCTTCCCCAGCAACTGGTTTTGTGAGGAGCGGCAAAGATGAAAGGTAAAGCTTCAATTCCTCGAACGACTTTTGGCATTCTTCTGTCCACTCGAAATCTTTTGCCTTTCTGATAGCCTTAAAAAAGGGGAGGCATTTTTCTGCTGATTTGGACATGAATCTTCCTAAAGCAGCCACTCTTCCCGTCAGCTCCTGAACCTGCTTGATCGTCTTAGGCGATTTCATGGCATGAATAGTGCCTATCTTCTCTGGGTTGACTTTGATATCCCGCTGAGACACCATAAAACCTAAGAATTTTCCTGATGCTACACCAAACGCACACTTGAGTGGGTTTAGCTTCAAGTTGTAAGCCCTCAGGATGTTAAAGGTTTCTTTGAGGTCATTCACATGAGCCCCGACTTCTACACTCTTTACCAGCATGTCGTCCACGTATACCTCCATACTTTTCCCAATTGAATCGCGGAAGATCATGTTAATGAGGCGCTGATAAGTTGCGCCCCCCATTTTTGAGTCCGAACGGCATGACTTTGTAGCAATATAAGCCTCTTTCTGTAATAAAGGAAGTCTTGGGAATATCGTCTACGCACATGAAACTCAATAGCTCATGACCCGAAGTTGCATCGATTAAGATATCAATTCGCGGCAGTGGGTAACTGTCTTTTAGGCATGCCTTGTTGAGGTCGGTGAAGTCGATGCATATGCGCCAACGGTCGTTCGACTTGGGTACCATTACCACATTGGCGAACCACTCGGGGTATGATATCTCCTCAATGAATCCGGCTACCAACAACTTGTCCACTTCTTCCTCAATCTTTACTTGTCGTTCTGGAGTGAACGTCCTCTTCTTTTGTTTCATCGGCTTCCTGAGCGGGTCGACATTCAGTCTATGGGTGATCACTTCTGGATCAATTCCAGGCATGTCGGATGCGGTCCAAGCGAAGATGTCTGAGTAGCTTCGCAATAAGTCTACAAGCTTGAGCTTGAGGTCGTCGGACAAACCTGTCCCCACCGTTACCATCTTTTCTTGGTTTCCTGGATATAACTCGATATCAATTAGATCTTCAGCGGGCTTGCCTCTCTCGACCTTGGTCTCATCCCTCAAGTCTTTAATCACGAGGGTTTCATTGGCTTGGCTCTGTTTCGGCACGACGCCATGTAGCACTGCCGAGCCACCACCTGGTCTACTTTTACTTCCCCAACTCCATTCTCCGTGGGGAATTTCATTTTCATGTGGTATGTTGATACCACCGCCCTTAATTGGTTTAATGTTGTTCGGCCTAGAATTGCATTATAGGCCGAAGGAACGCGTACTACCATGAAATCCAACATTAGCTTGGCTTGGGTTAGAGGGGCACCCACGGTTACTGGTAGCTCAATAATTCCCTCGCAGACAACAGGGTGGTTGGAGAAGCCGTATAGAGGCATGTCTATCTTCCGTAAGCGGTCGGGTGGAATGTTCATTTTTTGAAATGCCTCATAAAAAAGCACCTCCGCTGAGCTCCCATTATCTACGAGGATTCTCTTCATGTCGAAGTTTCCCACTCGAAGGGTAACCACCAGGGGGTCGTCATGAGGTATTCTTGTGTCTCCCACATCGTCATCAGAGAAGGATATTGTCGGGGTCGGTTCTATCTTCTGCTTTTTAATCGACGGGCCTATAATTGTGAAGACTTCTCTTGCAAAAGCTTTTCGTCCCTGCCCGGACGAGCCTCCTGCGGCGATTCCTCCAGAGATAGTGTTGATGACCCTCGTATTTTCTTGCACCTCTTCCCTTTCTACTAAGGGAGTGGCTTCCCTCTTTTCATTTCTTCGATTAATATACCCTCGCAAGTGTCCGCGTTTGATGAGAGCCTCTATTGCACGCTTGAGTGATTCGTAATTATCGGTAGTATGGTCATGGTCGTTGTGGTAACGGCACCAAAAGTTTCTGTCTCTCTTACTAGGCGCCGACCTCATCTTGTCTGGTTTTTCTAAGATTTGTTTATCCTTTATCTCATGAAGAATCTGCGATGGTCTGGCAGTCAATGGCGTCAAATTCTTCATGTCTAACATCTCTTTGGGGCGCCTCTCATCCCTTCTCGAATGCTTGGAAGCCTGTCCACCTTTCGGACTATCCTCCCGAGTTCTCTTTTCTTGCTCTCACCCATTGTCCCATCGGTGTTCTTTGTGGGTTTCCAAATACTCTTCGGCCTGAATGTACTTGTTGGCCTTATACAACAAGGCGCTCATGTTTCAAGGGGGCTCTTATTTATCAAAAATACGAACTTGGATGTAGGGCGAAGCCCGTGCATAAAAGTTGTGTACTTTACTGACTCATCCAGCTTATCTATTTCCAATGTCGCTGCATTGAAGTGTCCCAAATATCGCGACAAGGATTCGTTCCTTTCTTGGACCACGTTGAGAAGACTTGCTGAATTCTTCCTCCGAGTTTGGCTGTTCACAAAATATTTCTGAAACAGGTCAGACAGCTGGACAAAGGAATGGATGGACCTGGGTCGTAGAGACTTAAACCACGCGTGTGCCGCCTTCCTCAAAGTGGTTGGGAAAGCTCGGCACATGACGACATCTGAGACTTGGAGGAGTAGCATATTTGTTTAAAATTGGTAGACGTGCTCTCCAGGGTCTCCGCTCCCATTATATAGATCGCACTGTGGCATCCGAAAGTTAGGAGGAAGCTTTGCTTTCTCAATTGCTTTGGACAGGGGGTATCCAGAGTCTTCCCTTGAGGGAGTGAATTCCTCCGGGTGGGGCCCAGAGATGGTCTTGTGAGAAGTTTGCCCTTGAGGATGCACTTTTTGTTTAAAGGCATGAACTCGTCCTTAGGGACAATGCCTTTGGTCCGCGCCGCGTCGATCTTGAATTTCGTCACCCATGACAGGGGGTGAATTTGTGCAGTCCTCCATTGACGTCTCGCGTCGGAAGCATGAGCCACTTCTGGTGACATCTTTCCTGGTTTCTCGTTCTGGATGACAGCTAGGATCAATCTCTAATTCATGCCTTCGACTATAGTCTGACCTTGAGGTCAGTCTAAGGCGAAGGTCGCTGGGATCTAAGCGCGGCTGGTTAGTAGAAATCGTCGGGGCTACCTCTTCAAGCTTTTTCAGTAAGGTAGTTACAACGCCCCTAAGTTCATGGACTTCTCGGGTTAGATCTGCGTTCAGAGTGTTAAACAGCTTTCGGATCAGGCGGTGGCGCAAGTCCCCTCTTTTTAAAAGAGGGGTCTGGGAACGAGTTCCCTGGGAGCTGTCAGTTGTATTTGGGGTGACTGAGGTCACATTAATCCAGTCATTACTGGAATTGTGTTGGGATGGTGTTGGTTGCCGCCCTCTTCGGCGGGAGCCACTTGATCTTGCTCTCCAATTTTGGACGGAGCGACTGTCTCCAAGAGTGTCTGAAAATGATTGCCTTTCCATGTTCCCTGTCGGTCCCACGGATGGTGCCAAAATGTTGCTGTTAGAATATTGATTGGGAACCACGGCTGGAAAATGGACCTGCAAAATAGAACACGAGGTGACCACCGGGGATGTTCCGGTGGAGGATGCTCCGATGCTAAAGTCAGAATCTCGCTACTAGGGTAGAGCTCTGAATAGCATAAAATGCACTGGGTGCTTGTGTGTGAACTTGTCTATGTACCTGAGGCCTTTCTCTTCATATAGACTGCTTTCAGACTCCTCCCTTTCCCAGGATTCTCTCCCGATAGGCCTTCGACGTATTAGAATTGCGCTAGGACTCTCCTTCCAGTAGTAGAATCCTACAAGGCCTCTATTACCTCCTCTAGAGCCTATCTGATACAGACCCCAAAGTTGATTCGGGGTCAACCAGGCCACGTGTCACCATTTAGTAAGGTGGATACATTTAGCTATATCAGGACTGAATCAGAAGATTGATGTTTTATATTTTAGCCCCCACACTTATGTACGTATATATTGCGTGGTCATATATCATTGGTCCCATGCACTTAGAACCGTTGGACTTGAAAGAGGTGTTTAATGACATGGGAGAATGAGTTAAGGGAGGTAGTCGAGACCATTAGTCATGGGCTGCGCAAAATACTATAGTAGCATTGAGAGAGGAGTAAGACAGTGAAAAAAAATGTTATGCAGAATTCGGCTATAAGACTGGTCATCACACGCGGGAATGAGATGGCACAAGCAATGCCACTTTAGTGTTGGTTAAGCAGCGATGAATATGATGCATCACAACCATTAGTTGGACATGTGCTCCAGAGCCAAACAGGATAGAAGTTGGGTAAAAATTTACCCCATAAATCTGCAATTATTGCGATTCCACCTTCTTGAAGTAACTTAAAGCTACTCAAGTTAGACTCTTTGTTAGGCCAGGTTGAGGCCTCATCACATGTCAGCCAGTTAAACAAATGACTCGTATCCCGAGGATTATCTATCTAAAATTACATAAAAGTGAACCAAACTTCGACAACCAAATACTACCTGTCAGGCTCGCATACCCGTCTATTAAGATTAGGTAAGTGACACCCTGCGCAGCTGATGATTTTCAGATATGATGGAGTATTTTGTAGAGTCCCTAGTGGGTAGTATTTTTGCTTAAATCCTTTTACTACTGTTTATTACTACTTTTTTCTAGCACTTACTCACACTCAGAAATGGTTCTGTAAAGCCTTAAGGCTGCAAACTTCACTCCCTATAGTTTTTTTAAACTATCAATGCAATTCTCTTATTACCAAAAAAAAACAAAACAAAAAGAAACACGGTCTTTCATGATTTGATGAAAAAGGGCACATTTATGAGGATAACTCGCCAAGTTGTTGACCTTTAAGGCTGGCTGTATCTTCACGTAATTTTTTGCTGCTTACAAACTATTTTAAATTGCCTTAGTCCGTGAAGGTAAATATTGTCGTCATACATTCTTTAAGCGACAAATGCATGAATTGTAATAACCTCAATATACACCAATACCACATTGCAATCTACAACCAATACATCCATCCATCAATTTGTAAAGTTGTAAAAACACCAAAAAAGAAGATAGGTGAAGGTGACTTACAACGTAGAGACTGCGAGGTACTAATAATCAGTAATTTCACTAATTATACTTGTTACTATTTAGGTTTGCCGCACTTTACATGCTAAGGGCTATTAGAGTAATTTATCCTTTTTCTAGTAACCTTCACGTGCTTTATTCGTAAAATAAGATTGGAGGAAGCAAATCAACAATCCACTGAGTTCAAGCCAAACCGATGAAAAACATACATTATGTAACAACATAATTATATAACTACAAAAAACTTAAAGGTCTCAAACAGGCTGGGTAGCTTGGGCCCATTGGGCTTCGTAGCGAAGCTGCATGGCCAGTCCGGGAATGGGTAAAGGGAGCCAGGCTTGGGCCGGGCTCCCTCAAGAATATGAGGGCCCAGCCCTAGTCCAAGCCCTTGATCCAAAATTCAGGGCCAAGCTTGGTTAGGTCTAAAAAAAATTTCTTTATAATTTTACAATAAACTCAAACTTATGAGAAATTTATTTATAGTCCCTCTTACTTTAATCCGGACTTAGGACCGACTGCTTGTAAACAAACAGATGAACTTGTTTTTTTTTTTTTTTTAACATATAAAAAAATTAATTGTTCAAAAAAGTGAAGCATGTTTCTATGTAGGGAATTGCATTGATAGTTTAAAAAAATTCTATGTAGGGAATTGCATTGATAGAATTGGTCAAACAAAAAGAATTTTTTTCAATGCAATTCTCTCATCGTAGAATTGGTAAAAAATATAGATTTATTTGAAAAAACAATTCTACGATGACAGCGTAAACTATATTTTTGACCAAAATATATTCTAGAAAGTTGAGAAAAGAAATATAATCATCCGGAAGATCTTCAACGCTGTCATTACTGCTCTTTCTATCATCAATTCATTTGATTTGCTCCCGGTAATTAGTATCAAGACAATCCTTCCTAAAAATATATAACTCCAATAATTCGAGGCTAAAAGAACTTCTCCTGATATCCAACACCCTTCGGCTTGCAAAAACACACAATTTTGAAGCAATCTTGGAGGCTTGCACAGGTAGTACATGAGGGGCAATTTGAGATAAAAGCACGATAAAAATATTTATTTTGTTTCCAAAAATAATAAATCATAAAAGAGAAAAAAATAATGGTTACTATTGGCATATAAACCAATATCATTAAAAGAGAAAAAAATAAAGAAGAACCTATAGAAGTTTCTTCCACTCATGCTTGCTTTGCAGCTACACTTTCAATACCATTAAGACGCTTTCTGTAATATATTTGACTACTCGATGATGTAGTGTGCACGCGCACGTCAGTAGAATTTTGATAGTTGTTATAAAGTTGTTCAAACGTCATATTCACAGAAGTTGTAAGCATTTTTGTCGCACTTGAACCACAACCCATTTTTTTGACCTATTTCTAAATTTGAATAATTTATACCATGCAACTTAAAACCTAGGAATCGAAATAGTGGCAATAGCAAAAATAACAAGCAATTCCTCCCAATATTTGTTAAATATACTGGCCATTTTTTCTACTATCTCGTTAAACATTTCTATACATCTCCATCTATCTAAAACTTGCGCCATTTTAACTATTTCTAGTATAGAGAAAGAAGATATGAGAGAGTACGTACCAGATAATAAAAGGATAGACGTGCAAAATGCCTCCAAAAATTCGATCAGGTATGCAGATAGCTAATTGTCATTCATTTGAAGTTGGCAAGCCTTGTGCAAAATTGGTTAGTAGGCAGTGAATATATATTTATTGTATACCAAAACATGTAAAAGCATACGATATGTAGAGTCTCACCTGTGCTGGACATCTGTAATGGGTCTTTTAAGATACATATTATATTGAGTCCACAAACATTTAGATTCTTGTATTCTCGAGCCTGAGAAATTAACAAACATAATCCTTTCCCTTAGTTTTAAAATAATTGGTCCTTCAGCCGCTAAACTATCTTGAACAACTGAATTAATTTATGCAAACACAATGAACATGAAAAAATTTCTCATCGACTACACGTCTGAGGTTCGTCTTTAACAATTCAACAAAAAACTTTATTAATGAAAGCATTATGAAAACTAACGTTCATTATCTTGTCAGGTATATATATTAAAGGTGCTAAATACTCGGATTACAATGTCTACAACATGTGATGCATCATACGAAGACGGAAAGATTCCAAAAGCAATAATCTCTTGTGCATAACGTAATCAAAATCAATCCAATGTGCCGTCATACAAGAATAATTAAGCATTAGGACTGTGTGTTTATGGGAGCAGAGCCAATGGTAGCAAGCACAGGGACGACCAAATGAAACATGTCTGGGCATGACCAGTGTGTTATGGTGTCAATCGACCATATAAGCTTAGGATTCACCTTAACATAATCGAGAGTCTCTAAGGTCCTCTGACCCAGGGTAAGGCGGGGTGCTTTGCAGAGGGAATCTGCTACAACATCTGGCTGAGATCGATTTGAAGCTTGTGAAAGGTTATTATAATTGCCAGCAATTGTCTGTCTTGGAAAAACGTGTCGCGAGACCTAAGCGAAGGGCGTAGATACTGATTGAGGTGGTAGGGATCGTAACATTGGGACCTAAGCAATGTCCAATACTGACCCATACCCTGAAGGCTAAATCTAGGGAGAGGCATCAATTGCGAGGTTAAAGCCAGGATTAATTTCTACATCTCTAAGATAGTTGGCATAAAAGATGATTAAGAGCGTTGAAGGCAGACAATGGTTGGAGTGAGGCACTAGACTGCATCATCAACAACAGCTATATTACACATATCCATCTCGGGGGGTGCCTAGATTTGGACCAGATTGTCTCCTCTTAGTCCTCGATGTGATGCTCTTTTTGAATGGCTGGATTGAGGATTTGGCTATAGTTCTGGTTAGCATTCTTGCTTTGAAAAGGAATAGCAGGCTAGTGTTTTGGATAGGGGCTAAACTGCACTTCGATGCTCATCTTCTAAGTGGAGTTTCCAAAATGATGCCGAAGAAGGGGTTCATAGTATCCAAGAAGTCCCACATACAATACAGTAGTCCAAGTCAGCTAACAAGTGTGGTACTGTGGGACAAAACATGGGTAGAGTAAGGACAAAGACCAAAGCTTTCTTTATAGTGACTAATGAGTAGGAATCCTGAGAGAATGATAGTGCAGAGTGATAGTGGATCGATAATCATGAGTTTCATGCTTACGCCCATAATCAAGATTCTAAGTCCAGGGTCTTTCTCTCCCTCAAATCTTTTAGCTCTGAAGCTCTAGAGTAAGAAAGTGAAATGTGCAAATGAGTTCCTATCTCTTCAAATGAATTCTCAAGTCCACTATTAATAGTTAAATGAGATTGCATGTCATCAAGGCACCTAGTTCTCCTTGGGAGTGATACCTCACTAAGAGGGCCACGTGTGTCTGTTCTCCATAAGTTATCGGATCACATATTTGCTTAGCTTGCCCTACATAGCTTCTCGTTGTCTGTCTAAAAACATTGACTCATAAAAGACTAGTGTGGTTTGAAAATGTCCTTGACCTGGCCACCAGTCTAAAGCCCTTACTGAGTCCCACGAGGGGGCGTTAAGGGACATTAAGAACCTAACAACAGTGGGGAAAGCCCGACATTCAATTGTCAGGCAGACAAGATGCAGTGCCGTCTAGAGACCTACTCCATCCTCAGAGTGACTTAGGGGTCCCAATACTAGGGGCGCAAAGGCGACAATTGGGTCATAACTTATTAGCTTGCCAAGTGTCAAGCGAATTGCTCATGGCGGACATAGTGTCTCGAAGAACAAAACTATCTTACTGCAGAGGGTCCTCATGCTGGAGCACTAAGACCGGAGCCCCTCAGGATGTGGCACACTCTAAAGAGCTAATCAAAGCATGTTCCATGTTGAAGGTGAGGAGCGCATGGTATGGTGAAGAGATGGATCAACACCATGGCGTGGCAGTTTAATAGAGTGTGACGGGGGCACGACTGTGTTAGTAGCGTGCCACATAGGCATGACGGGTTGTGTGTGGTGCTGAGGGCATGCTAATTAGAGATTGCGCAAGGGTGGTGACTGAGTATTGTGCAAAGGCACAATCATGGCGACATTACATGGGTGTAGGCATGGGAAACGGTGCCAGGGGCATAGTTATTAAAGGCGCAGATGCACTTAAAGTGCAAATAGTTTCTGAAGGCTAGGTTTAAGGCATAGGCGCGTGCCTTTTCGAAGTGAGACGCAAAATAAAAATAAATAGATATTAGTGCTTAAAACCAATAAAAACATGTAAAAAAATTCAGAATCTTGCAATTTAACAAATTTTGAATACTAGAAAAAGTTTTAGATTCAATGAGAAGTAATTGATACTATGAGAACGCCATCCTCATCATTAGTGAAGACTAAAGCAACAACGTTTTCCTCAAAAAAATCATAGGTTACAAGTCTGGTAGAGATTCCTCCTCAATTTCATTTTCCTTATCTACGAAGTGAAGTAAAGTAATAGATTTACTTAAAAAAGAGAAACAATTGGAGACGGACGCTAGCACATTAAACAACAATACGCCAATTGATTGATTAGGGATTTTAGGTTTTTTTGTGGTTTAGATATTGATTTATTATGTTATGAAATAAAGAATAAAAAATAATAAACGGTTGAGATGATGCCATAATGCAAAAATTAAAAAATAGGATTTTTGGGCTTTTCTTTTCGCCTCCACTGCAGCCTTGTGCCTTGCGCCTGGGGGCCTAGGTACGGGCCTTTTTGAATGGGTTACGAGGTGCAGGGAGGGCGGCTTGTACCTAGGTGCGCCTTTGATAATATTGGCTAGGGGACATATAGCAAAACGACCATAGTTTCGATACCATGTAACGCAGAGACAACTGTTTGGTGCGCATGGGCATCGCAACGGCCAGCATAGTGCCGCCACACAATGCGGAGAGGGTGCTTGAGCATAGTCGAGCATTGCATGTTCAGGTGCAGTGATGGAGGTCATGGAACAAGGATCCCCATGGAGAGGAGAGACCAAAGAGAGGCTCTGGCCGTGCCTCCCCCTCAAGGGAAAGGCCCTGGCCATTCTCAAGGAGGGTCTTTAGTCGTGCTCCAGAGCCAAATGTCTCGCCATAGACTCCTTTGTTTAAGAAGGGAGTGCGCCGATGCCAGCACTTGGAGTAGTGTTCACCAACAAAGACACTTGGCTTGGAGTGCTTTGGGTTGACCAGATTAGTAGTGTCAAACTTTGCCTTTTGGAGATCTCTTGATGTGTCTCCAAAATTATGGGACCTAGGAACGGTTAAAGAGTGTATCCTAGGGGGGCACACAACACACACTCAGAGCTTCAAGAAATCCTATGATAGTTCTTGGCCAACTATTGCATAAGCAAGATGTTTTCAGTGATCGGCCTCACAGAGATGAAAGCATACTGACAAGGACTAGTTAGGTGACGAGAAATCTCTTGGAGCTTGCAGCATAAAATCTGGGACACACATTTGTATAGAACATGCTGCAAGATTTTAGGGTTCAGGCAGTTAGGACAAGGAACCGTAGGTATGAAATAAAGAAAAAATGTATCTACGTAACCTAACTAGACAACATTTGTTACTGAAGAAGGAAAAAAAAGAACATAGATGACAGTAGGACCTGTTATGTCCCATTTTCTTGGAAAAATGCATCTACGTGACATTCTGTTTGATTTCAAATTTGGATTTGGATTTGGAATTCAATTCACATTTTTTTGTTCGGAACAAAAGGAATTCAAATCACATAATTCCTATTTTGTCTTTGGAGAACAAAAGAAATGTAAAGGTAATAAATTTTTGGACAAATATATTCTTGACTTACGATGAATTACGAACTACAGTAAGTGGTTTCAAGTGTGTTAGTGCCACCACATGGTGGTGGTGGCGGCACCACATGGGGTAGTGGCATCAACGGTGGAAGTGGTAGGGTGGTCAAGTGATGTTAATGATGGTGGTGGTAGTATTGAGGTATACCTGGTGGTGGAGAAGTGACGACTGTGGCAGTAGTGGTGGCAGTGGTGGCGATGGTGGTGGTAGTAGTGGCGGCGAGAGCGGTGGTAATGATGACAGTAGTGGTGGTGGTGGGTGGCAATAGTGATGACAGTGGCATCAGTGGTGGTAGTGGTGGTGGCTGCGGCAGTGGTGGCAATGGCTACAAGGGCGGTGGTAGCAGTAGTGGTGGCGGCGACGACGACGGTAGTGGTGACTCAGTGATGGTTGCAGTAGTGGTGACGGTGGTGGCAGTAGTGGCGGTGGTGGTGGTGCCGATGGTAGTGGTGGCAGTGGTGGTGGTAGTTGTGGCGGCTGCAATGGTAGTTGTGGCAGTAGCGGTTGTGGTGGCGACAATTTTCGTAGTGGTAGTGGTGGTGGCAGTAGTAGTGGCAGTAACGCGGTAGTGGCAGTGGCGGCGATGGTGATGGCAGTAGTGGCGGCAGTGATGGTGGTGGTGGTGGTAGTAGTAGTGGCGACGGTGGTACTGGTGGCAGTGGTGGCACCTGTAGTGGCGACGGTGGTAATGGTGGCAGGAGTGGTGGTGGCGGCGGTGATAATGACAGTGTGGTGGCAACGGTAGTGATAAAAGTGATGTGGTGGTAGTGGCAATGAAGACAGTAGTGAGTGGTAGGTTTATATTTGGAGAGATCTAGAAAATAGTAAGATATGTAAATAATTACTTATAATTTAAACAAATTCAAATCTCATGAAATCCGACTATTTTTTATTAAATTTCACATTATAGAAATAAATCCAGTCAAATCCAATGAAATTCAATTCTAATTCAATTTTTTTATCTTTCCAAACAATAAAATTTTAGAATTTAAAATAAAATCTAATTGATTCTGTAATTCCAATCACACTCTAACCGTTGAGAATGGCGGCTCTATTCTTTTTAATAGAGACGACAGCCTTGTGCACATCCCCAGAACTGGTCACATATATATTATTAGAGTAACGAGTACACTGTCAATGACAAGGATCACTCTTGGGAGGAAGAAGAGTCCGGATAGTAGTTCTGCTACCCACTCTTTATTTTCCTTTTGCATTTTATTTTAATTTAATTCCCGAAGGCATTGTAGTGAAACTCATCTCATCTAATGATATTTTTCTGTGTGGTCGCCATCTTTCTCTTTTATTTTTCTTTTCTTTTCTTTTCTTCTCTCTCTCTCTCTCTCTCTGGGGCCGGCCTCCCCCCCCCACACACACACACACACACGCTTCCATTTCTTCCAACTCTTATTCCTTTCCCCATCTGAGGACTGAGGATATGAGGATGCTCTCCGCTGATGAGATGCACTTTGGTGCACACAGTATTAAATTGTTACAAGTTTAACTTAACACGAATCCAAGGGGTGTGCAAGAGTACAAACATAAGCCTCACCCCTAGTCTACATATTTCAGAAATTAATTAAAGAACATAGAATCAATTCTACTAGAGGAGACTTTTCATTTCTCAATATATTGGTTGGTTGATTCACTTATTTGTCGTTAAAAATATATCACTTGTACCGATTAAAAAATGATGAAAAACCATTTTAAGCGGTGGAAGTTACATTTCTCTTTCAATTCATATTGTGTATGTTACTCACTCATTTTATATAGTTTGTCGTAACTTTACCGTCAAACATTTCTTACTATCGTGCTCTTACTGCTATTCAGACTCTCGTCAAAAAAAAAAAAAAAAAAAGATTATATGCATTTCTATTTGGTTGGTGGTTTCCATGTTTGGAGCTTGTGACTCCAAGCTTACTTACGTGGAAACAAATTAAACACGTACAGTTTGGGATAAACAGAATTGGATCATATCAGTAGTGAATCAATCTCGTCAAAAGCAAGCAACCACAAAAATGGCTGAGAGAGGCCCTAAAGATAGTAGCAGTGGTTGACAGAATAAACCAAACGCAACCGATCACTAAATTAGAATGGCTTTAATTTGCATGCGCAAATGGAAACGAAACAAAATGCCTTCAACAAATTAAAAGTGAAAATGCATGCATACTACCGACGTACTTTAGCCCCTAGCTAGCTAAGAAATGCTTCGGATAATCCAGTACTGTACTGATTGATCTCTCAAATCTGTCCCGCCAAACTCGAACAGCAACTTTCCGCCCGAACAAATGGTGACCTACGGCAAGCCGGTCCTTCCTTCTGCAATCTGCACCGAAGGAGTGGATCTCGGTGAGTCCAAACTCCGCAGCAGAAGCTGCTTCACCGCCGAGATAAGGCCATCCGCCGGCGGACTGGACGCCCTAAACTCGCCGCAGAAGCTCATGTGCCGGTCCAGCGCCTCGTCGGCGCCGATGCGACGCGCCGATCGCACCACCTCATCCTTCACCGCCTCGCCGCAGAGGCCGCAAATCCAGCGCCCCTTGTAGCTCTCACGGACGCGGCGCGCGTACGTCGGCGTGCACTCCTCCGTCAGCCCGCAGCAGTCGCAGTTGGCGAACTCGACAGCATTCTCGCTAATGAGCTGTTGGGCCGCCGCCATCTTATGCAGTCGGAGGCTGTGTGTGTTTGTGGACGGGACTTGGTGGCAGCCGTCTGGGCTTTTATATACGCGTACGAGACTAGACTAGAGTTGAGAAGGGGTAGTTATTGAGGAGCGGAATCCGGGGAGAATAATTTGGGTTGAAGAATCTGATTGATTCATAGATAGATAGATGTTGAGAAAGAAAACTTTGACTGACTGGGAGAATCTGATTGATATTCAGCAGATGAGGGAGGTGTCGATCAGTTATTATTATTATTATATATTTTCTTCTTAATGACGGTTACCGTTGCTACGCCCGCCGCCTTGAATTAATGGCGCGCTTTGAATCGAGACAGACGTTCCAGATCCCTCCTTTACCCCTCCGTTATCTGTATCCCGTAAATGCAGGGCAGCCGGAATGGATTCTTCTCCCCGGCCCCACAAATTCAAATCTTTCCGTTTCCCGCTGCCTCTTCCTCCTCCTCCTCCCCCTCCTTCTTCCAGGGTTTCTCCGTGCCGGAGATTCTGCTTAATTAATTCAGAATCATCATTGGGCCTCATTAGGTACCTCTGTGTGTGTGTGTGTGTGTGGAGATTAGAGAAACAACTCCCATCTCCAAGATCACTAGAAGTTCGTTTATAACTAACGGGAAGCCACGAGTAAATATGAGCACTTGTATAATTTTGACCATCTAGCAAACTTTTAAAATGAAGCATTCAGGCTGTCCAAAATGCTCAAGGTAAGCGACCAGAGATGATGTCAACACTTATCTCGGATTGTTTCATTGGCTCCTCCTATAGTAGAGTTTTATATGCATGCTCTCTGATGCTTTGGTGCTCGAGCAACGCAAAAGAAACCCGAAGTGGTTAAAAATCAAGATCGATGTAGCATTGTGGTGCACTCTACAACTCACCATTAAGCAATAACCAAACCCTGCCGTGCTGCCCCATGTTGTTAGAGTGCTCGGAAAATCTTGGACGATACTGTGACTTGTTTACCGTCGTCAACTCTTAAAGAAAAAGGCAAAAGGGTCAAGTCTATGGCATGATATCACCATCTATTTGAAATCCACCAATTGTAAAATGTGGGAATAATCACCACATTAACCATATTTGAAACTCTGAGGAATGTCAAGTATAGGGCATTGACGACTAGCTAACATAGTGAGGGGGGACGTGCAAGCAAATTGGCGAGAGACATTCGGCAGCTATGAATCTTTTTATGAGCTGAGAGTATACTTGTAGCTAGCTCTATTTGATGGTCGTTATCAGTTTAGACTAATAAGATAGATGCCCACATTTATGTGTGCAATCGCACTCAGTTGTATGGGCTCTGTTATGTGTCTGCGCCGAATTTAGTGAACTACTTTGGTTTGTTAGAGTTGCTATCTCGCTGCAAATAAATGATTGGTTCCTACTCTCACTCAATGAATTTAGTCTCCCTGTTCTACTTAGGATTTTATATATATATATATATATATATATATATATATATATATATATATATATATATATATATATATATATGAGAGAGTAGAAGACTCTTTTGAGTAGTATATCAATTCTTTTCTCCTACTTATATCTGTGTTTCTAATCCTGTTTACAACTGCATGTTTATGATTTATCGATCAACAATCTTTATAAAAATTGAATTACTTCCGGTATCAGAGCCACCTTGTTTAAATCATCACTTGTATTTCTATCAGTTGTACGCTACTGTATTTTGTTTACCATGATTCATGAAACCTAGTGGTCATAAATTAGTAAAAATCTAAGTTAAAGTTTTGTGCAATCCCAAAATCACATGACCTACTTTTCCCTCTGATTTGCCAATTTAGGGATGGTAATCCTAGGCATAGCTCGGTTGTTGCAACGGTGGCTAGTTGTAGACGGTGTTGGGGATTAACAAGTCTCACTACAAGAAAAGGGATTTTTAGTGACGAATAACATTCTGTTGCTAAAAGTCGCTCTTACCGATATATATAGACGGATCTTCACTGGCAAGGTTTTTTTTTTTTTTTTTGCGACGGATTTTTCGTTGCTATAAAGTATTATAATATTTTCTATTTTCGGCCAAAAGATTTTTAAATGTTTTCAAAAAAAATTTAGCGACGAAATGTGTTTGTCGCTAAATAGTCTGTCGCTAAATCTTGGAAAGGTGGCTATTTTGCGACGGACTTTTTTGTCGCTAAAACTCAATGAAAATTCATGACTTTTAGCGACAGAATCTGCCCGTCGCTAAAATTCATGATATTTAAAACATTACTCTCCCATTCTTTATCTCTCCCCGTTTTTCTCTTCTCTCTCTTACAATCGGCGACAGCTCCCTGACGAAACCCACCCCCCTCCACCCCTCGCAGCACCAAATCGAGGCAAACATTGAATACTAGCTATGACTTCAAAATAACGGGGGTCAAGGTTGGCTAGTAGGGGTGAGCATAGTTTGGCTTGGGGGTCAAACCCTGAACCGAACCAATAAACCTCGGTTCACAAATTCTTAAACAAAATCGAATCAAGACACCTTGGTTTGAACGGTTCGAATCGGTTTGAGTGTAGTCTAAATATTATTATGTTTTCAAGAAAAAAACAATAACCATTAACAACTTTTCTTAAAGTTAATTTATAACTTTTTCCGGCTACCGTATTTTTTGGGTGCTCATGGTTTATGGGAATACTTGCTCTGTTTCCTACATTGTTTGGGCTTTCAACAAGATTGCTACTGGATTAACATAGCACCGATTTCAGGATTTACTTCCTAACAATTAAGCAGAAAACTAGACCAGGAGGGTATGCATCACAATGGTAGTAAAAAAACACAGATAATTTCCTAAGTCTTAATATCTAATAGATTTGCACTTCTCTAAAGTTTTTATTAGTTGATTTTCCTTCAAGTAGGCATGACTTGTATTTAATCATTCTTGACTCTACTGCAATACTGGATATAATTAGCCTTTTGGGTCCATGTTTACACTACAGGAGCCATAGTGTAAATGATGCAATATATAGTGAGCAATGGCTTTAAAATGGAAGAATTAGAAGAGAAGACTGATTTAAGGTGAGCAGGTTTATTCTATACTGGTTATTAGATAATGAGGGTAAGGGTGTGTGTGTAGGTTGGGAGCTGATCCGTTGACAGCGCTAGTAAAATAGGAGAAGTTGCAAGCGCGATCTGACCGTCCATATGTTTTGGAAAAACTGTCAGTCGTCTACTACATAGTGTAGCGGACGAGATTTTTTTACCAAATTGCCCCTCCTCTATCGTCCGCTACACAGTGAAGCGGACTACTTTTTGACCCTGATAAGCGTCAGTCAAAAAGTCGTCTGCTACACAGTGTGGTGGACTACTTTTGATTGACACACGGTCAATTTAATTCTGTCCACTTGTCACATCCTGTCCCCCAGACTGTCCATCGTACAGTATCGCGGACGACTTGGCAGTTATACCCAAATGTTCCCTAATTCTCAACTCTTTTTACATTTTCATCTCCTTGAGATTCACTTGCTTCCATTTTCACCTCCCTTCAAGTTTTGAATAACACTTGCTTCAAGCTTCACTCAAGTAATGTAAGCTTGTGAATGGTGAAGTTTTCTTTATGGGTTGAATGATAAAGTTTAATTTTTTTTTGGATGAATACATAGATTTTTTTATGTTTATGTTTGTTGAGATTTATAAGTCTATTTTAATTTGTGATGTTGAAGAAATTAATTTGTTAACTTTAAGAGAATTTAATATAGTTAAATTCAAATTTTTTGAGATTTGTTAACTTCAAAAAAATTATTATAGTTAAATTCGAATTTTTGGAGATTATGTTTGTTGTATTTTGACATGATAAATTTGTCTATTTATCTTAGTAATTTTAATTTTCTATGTTCAAGAAATTAATAATTGTTAAATTGGACACACTTTTGAGATTATGTTTGGTATATTTGTCATGCTAAATTGGTCTATTCATCAAGGTAATTTTGATTTGATATGTCCAAGAAACGCCTTTTGATAGTTAAGCGTAATCTTTTTCTACATAGGTCTTGTTTCACAATGTTCGATTTCGTGTCGAGCTCCAACACTCCCGTAGATGCTAGTGATCCGTATCTAGGACGAACATTTCAAACATTAGAAGAAGCCGAAGAATGTTTTTGAGCGTATTCTTTGAGGGTTGGTTTTGGCATTAGAATAAAGATTACAAGAATAAGCAACATAACAAAAAAAATATGTTCTCGCTTAAACGAGTGTCATAGGGGCAGAAACCTACTGCAAAATGAGACACACGTAAGTAATGATGACAGTGATGATGAAATAAGATATGCGCGGAGAAGACAGGACTACTTTGCGCGCACGAATTGCCAGGTCAAGATATTCGTAAGCCATAAACCCAAGCAAGATCATTGGCTTATTACTAGCTTGGAATTGGCACACAGTCACCCGTTAGTAACTCCTTCTATGGTGAGTTAGATGCATCAACACAAGAAGATGGGTAAGGTCGTAAAGAGCCTAATTCACACAACGAGCAATGCGCGGATAGGACCTACTGACATTGTTAATGTTCTTGATGACAGGGTGAGGGAATTCAAAATCTAAACTTTAACACGACAAATATTCGTAACGCGGTTCGAACCCAAAGACGAGCCACATATGACCTCAATGATGCTCAATCCACAATGAACCTATTGAAGCGAATGCAGATGGAGGACCCGCAGTTTACCTTCAATTATAAACTTGATGACGAGCATCAAGTTAGCACAATTTTTTGGGTCGACGATCGTTCGAAGCTTGCTTATAAGCATTTTGGGGATGTCAGGACTTTCAACACCACATACCGTACCAACAAGTACTTGATTTTGTTCGCTCCTTTTATGGGCATCAATCATCATTATCAATTCGTCCTGTTCGGGTTTGCCTTGTTAAGGGACGAGAGCGAGAGATTTAATTAAGAGTTAATTAGGATTAATCAGTGTTGATTAGGGTTAATTAGGGCTAATTAAGACCTTAACGGGGCTAATTAGGGCTAATTAAAACTAACTATGGTTAATAGAGTTAATTGACTTTAATAAGGGTTAATTAGTGTTAATCAGTGTAGGCTAATTAGGGCTAATTTGAGCTATTTAGGATTAATTAGAGTTAATCGGGTTTAATTAAAGTTAATTGCTATCAATTAGGGTTTAATTAAGAGTTAATTGCGGTTAATCAGAGTTGATTAGGGCTAATTCGAACTATTTAAAGTTAATTGAGTTTAATTAGAGTTAATTAGTGTTAATTAGGGTTAATCAGTGTTAATTGGATTAATTTGCCCTAATTAAGAGGCAAATTAGGGTTAATTTAGGCTAATTATAGCTGATTAGGGTTAATTATAGTTGATTGGATTTAATTAGGGTGTTAATTAAGGTTCAATTAGGGTTAATTGAACTTACATACAATTTACACTATACATACAATCACACTATGCATTATAACAAATTAGAGCAAATTAAATCATACATTATAACAAGTTCACATGCACTACACTGTAAATGCACGGAATGTAATTGGGGTTAAATGTACATACCGGTGGTGGCGGCGCGACGCGGCGGTGGTGCGACACCGGCGCCACGGTAGTGGCCGAGTGGAAAAGCTGTTACATGGGGTGGGGGGGTTGAGTGCGGCTGTCATCGGGGGTTATCGCTTACTAGCCAATAGGGGTGAGAAACAAACCATTAAAACCGATCTGAACCGTTCAAATGGATAGAACCGAACTGATTGAATCCGAGCCGTTAATGAGTTTGAGATTTTCAAACCAAGGCCGGTTCAGTTCGGTTCACGGTTCAGGATTTCTAAACCGGCACTAAACTGAACTAATATATATATATATATATATATATATATATATATATATATATATATATATATATATATATATATATATATATGGGAGTTGATTCGTTGATAGCGCTAGAAAAATAGGAGAAGTTACAAGCGCGATCTAGCCGTCCATCCTTTCGGATGGACGACCCAGATCTTTTTTTTTCCAAAA